>PVJA010011082.1:0-55694 GCA_004027025.1 Myocastor coypus | reverse complement strand
TTTTTTTTTTTTTTTTTTTTTTTTTTTTTTTTTTTTTTTTTTTTTTTTTTTTTTTTTTTTTTTTTTTTTTTTTTTTTTTTTTTTTTTTTTTTGTCTTTTTGAGACAGGGTCTTGCTATGCAGTTCAGGCTGGCCTTGAGCTCACTTTTGTAGCCCAGGCTGGTCTCGAACTCACACCAATCCTCCTGCCTCAGCCTCCCGAGTGCTGGGATTACAGGCGTGCGCCACCACGCCCAGCTGCCACTTTATTTTTAATTGTACAGTTAGTGGCATGAAGTAGACTCACACTGTTGTGCACCATCTGGGTATAGAACTTTCTCATCTCCCAAACTGAGACTGAGGTCTGTCAAGCACCAGCTCCTCAGTGCAGCCCCTGGCCCTTGGGAACCACATCCTGCCTCTTGCCCAGAACTTGACGACTCTGGGTACCTTTATATAAGGCTGGGTACCTTTATATAAGGCTTTCTTTTTGTAACAGGCTTATTTCTCCTCATATAATATCCTTGGGGTTCACCCATGCTGTACTACATGAAAGGATTTCTTTCCTTTTAAGGCTGAGTTCTATTGCATGTACCATCACCCTGGGTGTCTCTGTTCACCAGTGGGCGGACACTAGGGCTGCTCCCACCTTTTGGACGCTGTGGCAGATGCCCCTATAGAAGTGACTGTAATGGTGATGTGTTCAGATCCCTGCTCCTGGCTCCTCAGGGTGCCTACCCAGTAGCGGAATTGCTGGGTGATATGGCAATTCTAGATTTAATTCTTTGAGGAACTGTGCCATGATTTTCACAGCACCTTCCCAAGGTATGTCCCTGCTAGCAAATCACAGGGGTTTGATTTCTCCACAGCCTCACCAGTGCTGTTCTCCTTATCGTGAGGGCACCTTTATAGAAGGGTCATCCTGAGGGGTGAAGAGCGGTATGTCATTGCTGTGACTTTCCCTAATGATTCCTGAAGGTGAGCACCTGCCTGTGAGCTGGTCGGCCTTTTGGATATCTTCTTCAGAGAAACACCTGTGTGGCTCCTTTGCTCATTTCATCCTTCAGTTGTTTCTCTTCTTGTTTTTCCTTTCTTTGCAATTAAATATCCTTCAAGCTGAGACAGATAGCTCATTTGGACCCTCCCTTCTCTCCATCTCCTCAGCCCATGCCGAAGCCTGCCCTACGTGCTGGGGACACCACAGACAGTGAAGCCCACAGGTTCCTGCCCATGCTCCTCTTCATTCTTTGGTGACGCTAAAGTTATTCCAGGTTGTGGAGGAGTGGAGTTTATAGTGGGGAGCCTGCAGGCTTCATGGCATATTCTCAAAGTCTAGGGCTTCCTGAGTGACACCACTGAGACAGTTAATGCTTCTCCTGATGTACACTTCTCTAAAAGACCTGACAGCACTGACGCCTGGGCCTGTGTCCATCTCAAAGCCACTAGTGAGACTAAGGCCCTGTCCCCACCTGCCTGAACAGCTGGCTATTCAGGACTAGGGAGAAGGGGCCAAGGCCATCTTGGGTTCTGCAGTGGCCCCATGACCACTTCACACTCCATGGGCAACAGAACAGCCCCAGTAGCCAACTCCTGCCTCAGGCTTTGACAAGTTTGAAGAACTGCCCAGCTCCAGGCCCCTGAGAGACTAGCCGAGGCCTCTGACAACTGCCAGAGCCTCCACTCCTCTCCAAAGGTCCTGGGAATACTACATCAGATCCCCTCCTCAGGGTCTCGTTTCCAGGACGTGACCTTTGAGACAGGGCAAGTGTGTGCCTGTCCCACCTGGCTTTGAGTTTCCAACCCAAGATTGTGTCTTGTGTCTTGGCCTCCCAGCGGTGATGGCAGTAGGAGCTGTGTCTGTGCACTGTTGGCTGATAGCGCATGAGCCCGTGGTAAGTTTATTGTGTCTTTAGTCACAGCTGCCTTGGGTCCACCTAACCCACAGAGCAGCACAGCCTCCCAGCCTGCCTGCAATGTGCTCTGAATGCTTCCTGGGGCTGATAGCTGTCAAAAGCAGCTAACGCCAGGCCTGTTTTTTTATGTTCGTTCTTTGACAAGGTCTTGCTATGTGGCGCAGGTTGGCCTTGAACTCATTTTGTAGCCCAGGCTGGCTTTGAATTCTCAGCCATCCTCCTATCTCAGCCTCCCGGATGCTGGGATTACAGTTTTGCACCACCATGCTCAGTTTAAGGCCTGTTTTATAATGAGCCACCAAATAGCTCCTGTAACTTACTGAATACTGTTGTGAAAGTGAAAAACAAAATGATCGCATGTAAAACTAAAAAATCGTAAGCTATATATGCATTTAATCTCACAGTAATACTATAATCAGTGCATACTTAGTCGAATGGCTAGTTTCTTTTCCGTTGGCAATACTAAGTGCTAAAGAGAAAGAAAAATAGCACAGCTACATCAAAAGATAGCTTGTTAGTTTATAAAATGATAAATGCACTTACAGTGGGTCCTGGTAATTCTCCCAGAGAAAGGGCAGCTCGCGGCCACTCCAGGGCCTGCCATGAAAGTTTGGAGCAGCATTCTTTGTAATCACTCAAACCTGGAAGGGACCCAAATGCTTTGCAGTTTGCAGAGAAATCAGTTGTGCTGCATCCTGCTAAACTTAGCCCTGTGTACCTGTAAAGAGGAATGTGGCTCTCATGCCTGTGGGACCATAGATGGATCTCAGATGGGTCATACTGAGTGAAAGAAGCCCGATTCCAAAAAGCTGCACACTCCTTGCGGGGTTCTGACACTGCATTGCAAACCTCAACAGATAGAAAAGCAGAGCATGGCTGGCCAGTGTCTTAGTTTACCAGGACCTGTGCAACAACATATCACAAACCAAGCAGCTTACAGCATCACAGATCAGTCCTGAAGCCAGAATCTGAACTCAACATGTCGGCAGGGCCACCCTTCCTTCCTCACCTCCCCACCCGGCTCTGGAGGAGAATTCCTTGTCACTAACCTCTGGCTTGTGATCTCTCTGTTCCTCCTTTCTATCAGGACACTTGATGTAGCATGTGGGGACTGCCTAGATAGTCCTTATTAAATCTTTCATTTACCTACACTTATTTGGTTCAGGGTCTCTGCTACACAGCTTGGACTTGTACTGATTCTCCTGTGCTGGGATTACAGGTGTGCACCACTACACCAGGTTTTGGTGGCCAGTGCAGCATACAGTACTGAGAATTGAACCCAGGTCTTTGTACATTTTAGGCAGGAGCTTAGACCACTGAGCTATCTCCCCAGACCCCTGCCTAGATAATCCTTGTCCCAAGATTCTAACTTAATCTGCAGAGGTTCCTTTTCAAATAAGGTTATATTTATAAACTTCTAGGATTTGAATTCAGTGTCTTTGAATGGCTCGGAGTCAAACCCCTACTCCAGAGCTGAGGAGAAGGATGCTGACTATGCTCTTGGGTGTGAGGAAACAGCTGGGGTGATTGGCATGGTCTGTAGTCATTCCTGGGTACTCAACTGACTTGAAACTCATCTCATTTGGTACTTGGCCAAATTTAGTCCAAGGACTTGTTTGTTTGGTGCATTCATGCTCTGGCTACACTTGCCCAGGCACTGGTTACCTCATGACTTCCTATCCTTTTCCAGCCAGAGCACCTTGGTAGTCATTGTTGTTGGTACTTTTCACACCTCTCAGAAAGGAAAAGAGCAGCCACAGGATGGCCATACTCCTGAGCAGTAAGTGCGATGATGGTTGCATACTTGGTGCGCCTGTCAGAACCTACAGAATGGCATATGTCCCTCAGCCACCCCAGCCATGAGCGGCAGAGCAGGGGATGCACGCAGCACACTGGCGCCAGACTCACTTTCAATGCAATCAAAGCTCTATTTGTTATTTGGGGATGAGGATAAGGTGTGGGGTGGTGACTCTGGGTCCCACTGCTAATAATTAAGCAAAAAAGTATGACAATGATGTGAAGTGATGCCCCCTCCCCCAGTGGCGAGACATCACAACTGGCACTCTGAATTCCTGCTTCAGGATTCCAGGAGGCAAAGCCCCTGCCCACATTGAACCCAGAGGGCAGGTCTGGGATGCTCAGCCTGGTGGGGAAGGGAAAGAAGGGGGAGTAGATGAAAATAATAGCCAGGAGGGCATGCTTCTGACCTCTCTCCTAGCAGAACACTCGCGCCCTGTCCCTGGGGTGGAGGCCTCTGTCCTCTCTATTCACCAGCCCCAGCTGATGCTACACACCCCCACCAGAGGCCCCTCCCCCTTCTGTCATTGTCTGAGGGCTCAGATGGGCGGGCAGCCGATTAACCCTTTCCTGGCCTCACCGCTGCCCTGTGCAGCTGTCACCACGGCTTCAGACCTGAGCCAGAGAAGACCAGGCAGTTAATCACAATTAGAGGGCAGCACGTCAGCTGCGAGGCTGGCCTTGCCCATCAGTTGCCAGCCAGCCCAGGCAAGGGACAACACTCAGCACCATGCAGCAGGTCAGGAGACTCACACAGACAGCCTTTCTGATTCCTTCCAGGTATCCCCTTGACTCAGCCAAGTGGCTTCTATCCCAGAGCAGTAGCTTTCCAAACTCACCAAGAGCCCCAACCCCAGCACATCGTCTGATACTCACATGGCCAGCTCTCAACCGCCTCCTCCAAGAGGCCTTCCCTGGCTGCCCAGCTAATGTGGCTTTGCTTCCAGTCACCTTCCACCACCTTCCCTGTGACCTGATGTCCTGTCTTATTTTCCCAAAGTGTTTATCATCACCTAGGAGCATTGGGTTTTACCTGTCTTAGTGTGTGTGCTAGCTTCCTAGGATTATAACAGGTTGCTCTGAAGTAGGTGGCTTAAGACAACAGAAGTCTGGGATCCAGGGGTCCCTGCAGAGCTGCTGAGGGAGGGTGCTTCCTGACCTCTTCTGGATCTTCTGAGGCTGCAGGCCGCTGAGGCTGCAGGCTGCCAGGATCAAGCTGCTTGGTCTGCAGACCCACCTCTGCAGGCTCCACCTCTGGAGCAGATTAGTTTGTCATCTCTGAGGCTCTCTCCAAATGTCTGTGTGTGAATGTCCTTCTCACAAGGATTCCAGCCTCTGCACTAGGCTGCTCCACACTCTCGTTTGACTTCATCGGTACTGGTGACTTCTGCCAGCCCCATTTCCAAATAAGGCCACAAGGGCAAGCACTGATTCAGAGGGAAGCAGATCTTTTCAAAGGATACAATTCATCCCCTTCCTGTGCGAGTTTCTGTCTGTTCTGAGAGATCAGGGCCTACTTGTTTCCTCTTATGTGCTATATTCTCCACACAGTCACCCTTTAATTTAAAATAATACATTTTCTAAAAGATTCTGCCCCAGGCCAGAGCTGGGCCCTGGAAGAGGACACTGGGATGCTCTAGAGGAGAAGAAGGCTGGTGTCTGGAAGCAGGGTCCCCCTAAAGATGCTCCTGGAGTCTGGGGCCCAGCTCACAGCAGGTACTAGGAAGTATGTTGGTGTGACAGATGAGAAAGAGTAACCCCAAGTCCAGACAGACAAACTGGAGGGCAGCTAAGCGCTCCCCCAACCATGAGCATTGTGGGGAGACATGGAGGTATAGGTGTGTCTGCAGGTGGGTACTGGGTGCCCACAGGAGGTACCAAGTGACTGCAAAGGTTCCAGACCACCCCAAAGAGCCTTTAGGGGACTCTTTTCAAAGCAGGGATATGTGCAATATACATCTAGCTGAGCTCTGCATATTCAGCTACATTCATTTTGATGAAGATTCAGGATACGGCTGACATCTTCCTCTTCCTATCCAAAGCTCTCCTCTTGCAGGTACCTACTTGTGCTCTGGTCTCCTACTCAGAATCAGTGACTGCAAGCCCATGTCCTTCATGACTTTCCTTGGTAAACATACAGCAGCGCATAATACACACGCCCTTGCCATTCTGTGTCTTTTCAGTATTGAGCTCCTGAGAGCAGTAAACTATTTACTCATCCCTTTACCATTTCATTTTATGACAAGTCTCACTAAATTGACCTCAAACTGGCACTCCTCCTGCTTCAGCTGCCCAAGTATCTAAAAGTTATAGGCATGCACCCCTGTACCCAGCATTGTACCTTGCTTTTCATTACACACAGTGCAATGTACCTATGGACCCTGGTGCTCAGCCCCCAAATCACAATTCAGAACTTGTCCAGTGCCCAGGAAATCCCTCCATGCTTCTTCCTGACTCTCACGCCAGGGGTAGTCACAGCTCTGCCTTCCATGATCATTGATTAGTTTTGCCTGTTCTAGAATTGCATACACATGGCATCATCACAGCACGTCATCCTCATGTTCAACTTGCTGTCCATCCACACATCTGAGATTCACTGCGTCATTGTGTGTGTCTCCTCACTCTTCCATCCGGTAGCGCACTCTTCCAGTTTCTTGATCTTCAGCCAGGGTCTCTGGGCTGCATCCAGATGTTGTCTATTTCATAGTCAACTGTTCTGAATGCAGGTATCCTTGTGAGAATGCATATCTTTATTTCTTGTGTGCAAAAACGAGGTAAGTTGCTGGGTCATCAGGAAGCATGAATTTAACTTTATTTTTTATTTGGCACAGGATCTTGCTACACATCTCAGACTCACAGTGACCCTTCTGTTTTCAGCCTCCCCGGTGCTGGAAATACAGGTGTGCGCCACCACACCCAGTCTCAAGGTGGCTGGCTCAGCTAGCCTGGTCCAGAGCCAGCACAGCATGTGGTGCTAGGGATAGAACCTGTTTCCCCAAGCTTGCCAAACAGGCACTTAGTCCACTGAGCTATCTCACCGGTCCTATGCGTTTAACTTTATAAGAAACTGTAAAACTGTTTCCCAAAGTTTAAGGCCTTCCATGTCATTTCACACCAAGGCACTTGCATGGGCTGTACCCTCAGTATCCTGGAGCTCCTATCACCTGTCTCTGACCAAGGGACAATTGGTTTGTTTCGTCTTTGGCTGTTACAAATAATGCTGAGTGAATAATTATTCAGATACACCACATGTCACATGGATAAGAGTGGACACACTCCTTGAGGACCCCTGAATGTGACAGACTGATAGTTGCCCCCAACAAACAGGCTCTGCTTTGTCTTTTGAAATACAATCTGTTTTCATCTGGATACATGGTGCCTGGAACACAAAACATCTTTTCTAGACTCTACTCTAGCTTTTGTGGCCATGTGATCAAACCAATGAAGTGAAAGATCATAACTGTTAGACAGACTCTTTAAGGAGCATTTCCTCCCATTTTGATTTCTGGGACTACAGATGTAGTAGGTGGTGTTCAGCAAACATTTGGAGCCAAAACTGGAAGTCACGTAGTAAGAGTGGTAGAGTAATAAGATAGGAATCCAGATCCTGGGCTGCAGTGGACCATGCCGCCTCGGCCTGCCTGTCTCTGGACTTCAGGTGTGTGAGAGAGACAAATGCTCTCACTCGTTTGTGCCACTATTACCTGCTCTGTCCCGCCCCACCATGAGCCTAGGGGCCTTGTGCTTATTGCCCACCTCAGTCCCCTTAGCAGCACCAAAGCGCATCCTGCTCTTCCTGCAGCCGCTTTGCACTCGCTGAGCCCTCCTCTCCGCTGCGCTTACCTCCTAGGCCTCCTGCGAACTCTCTGGAGCGCCCTCCTCTTCCAGGTGCCCCTCATTGCCGCCCTCACCGAAGTTCCCTGAGCCACACTGAAATGGTCAGTCTTTGAGTCAGAGGAGCTGGGGTGGGACCCAAGAGAACTCAGGCCCGGGTTGCGCCCCTCGAGCTGGTCCACCTGCCTGAGCCTCTGCCTACACCAAGCCCCTGATTCTGTCCATCAGCCCTGCCGACCGTGAAGTCAACGAATCTTTGAGCTAAGGACCAGGGGACCCGCCAGGGGGCGGTGGCGCTTTGCACCGGGCAGAGGGCGGGCCCGGAGCTGGCGGCTCCGCCCCGGGCCCGCCCTCCAGCTGATAATTAACTCCGCGGAGAAAGCGCGGATCTCCGCGCCTTTGTACGCGCCTCGGCCATTGTCATGGAAAGCGGGGTCCCCTCCCCGGCCCCGCAGCTGGCCTGGAGTCCGCCCGAGCCACCTGGACGGGACCGGGGACCCTGAGCCGGCGACACACGGTCCATCTGCCCCGCCCTCCGCCCCCACTGTCAGCTGCGGGCTGGGGAGGGGGTGGGGTGAGCGGGGGGGGGGGGGAGGCGGGGGGGTCAGCGCCTGCCGCACCCAACTCCTCTACCCGCACCGCAGAGACCCAGGCCATCCCTAGGGACCGGGCCGAGGTGTGTTCTGGGCCGATAGGGCCCTGGCAGTGATGAGGGAGAACACAGGAGGGAGCAGGTGGTGAGCCCTCCCCCCATTCTGTGCAACCTTCCAGAAACGGTCATGAAATAGACATTGGATGCTGTTAAGAGGCCACAGATAAAGCTCGAAAGTGAGTTGGATGTAACCAATTTAAAGTGCAATTTTCCTGGCTTTCCTTGGTTTTTTTTTTTTTTAGAAAATCTGTGTTTTGTTTTCGTTGCTTTTTTAAAAAAATAAAATTGTCTCCAAACTTCTGATTGGTGAAGCTGTCTGTAATCCCCGTATTCTGGGAGGGAGAGTTTGAGCCCAGCCTGGGCAATTTAAGGAGCTCTTTTCCCAAATTAAAAAAAAAAAAAAAAATTTCTTGTTTCAGAACCTTTGTTTGTTTGTTTTTAAAAGTATTTATGTATGTATGTATGTATGTATGTATGTATGTATGTATGTATGTATTTTCTTGTTTCAGAACCTTTGTTTGTTTATTCACTCATTTTTATGGCCAGCTCAGCCCGCCCCGAGGGCACGGCTGGCACAGCATGTGGTGCCGGGGATTGAACCGCGGTCCCTGAAGCCGCCCGAGCTTTCCCAAGCAGGCGCTTTAGACCACTGAGCCATCTCGCCCGGCCCTAAAAAAAGATTTTAACGGTCAGAGAATGTAGCTGAGTGTAAAAGTCCTGGGATCAAATCTTTAGCACTACAAAAACAAACAAAAAAAAAATAGAACAATACATACAAGATCGTTTCCCTTAATCCTCCACCCCCTGCTGACTGTGGATTTAAGCGCTGTTTCTGCAGGGAGCTGGCTTATAATCATACCCAGAAAGGAACGCATCTTCCCACACGTACACCAGACTGTGGAACTTGTGGGTCCCTTCATTTGCCTCTACAAGTAACTCAGTAGAGGTCAGGCCACAGTTTGGTTATTGATGAAAACAGGCTGGGCAGATCCCTGCTGTGGGCTGCTCACACCTGGGCTCCCTTCCAGCCCCTGCAGCCCAAGTGGGACCCACTGTCTAGTTGTGTCTACCTCTGTGTCTTTAATCTGTGTGGGCAGCTTCTGCCCCAAGGCCCTGAATCAATGGGAATGGTGTGGTTTGGGAGTCCTTGGGCTTCAGCAACCCGATGAGGTGTGGGAGTTGGCTTTGTTCAGCGAGAAATGTAACATTAACAGCAATGGCCGCCAAAAAGATAAAAAGACCAGAGGGCATCCGTGTGTGTGCCCTTTGGGCCTCCAGCCCAGGCCTGTGTGATGGGTTGGCCTGGGTCTCGATTCCTCAGAAGATCACCTGTCAACCTATAAAAGACACCCTCAACACAGAGGATTTCTGTCCTGTAGCAAAAACAACAGCATCTGTTATGGTTTTGTGGCTGGAAGACAGTAATCAGTATTATCCCTAACTGCATCACCCCACCCTAGAGACTGGCCCATGCTTACTGTATCGCTATGTGACCTTCATGTTTCAACTTCCTAAAGATAATACTCTGATCCTGTCACTAGGTAGAAGACATTGCTAGCCCCCTTCCAAGGCTGGCCTGAGGTGGCTGAGTAGGGCAAAAGTGCCCACTGCCCTCACCCCTCTGCTAAAGCTGTGCCACGAGGACCGGGCTTGGAGCTACAGCACTCCGCTCTCCGTTATCTGATCTATATTTTCATCATCTGTCACAAGGGAACAGGAAGTGCAATGGGACTTGTAGGAATTGTGCACATATGAATTTTGAGAACAAGCAAAATTTATGCTGATGAAAATCAGGGCCATGTCTCCCTGAGGGTCAGAAATGTTCCAGGTCTAGATCTGAATGGTTGTCACACCAGGGTTCACTCAAGTGAAAACCCATTGATTTGCATGCTTGAGATGTGTGTGTTCCATGTACTTTATTGTGCACAGTATAAGCCTTCCCAAAAAGGGAAAGGAGGACAAGGCACAGTGATCCTTGCCAAGCCTAGCATCCAGGACCAGGTGAGGAGGCCAGGACCCAGGTACCTTGCAGATAGTGGGCAGGGGGCATTGACACAGCCTAGACAGCAAAGACAGGAGGGCCAGTGTTGAGTGCACCTTCCTTCCTCAGCTCTGTCCCAGGCCTCTCTCAGCTGGACGTTCCCTCAGTGCTGGAGGATGACAGTGCCATCTGACACCAGAAAGTAGCTGTGTGATCTTGGCTCTATTGCTTGCCTTCTCTGGGCCTCAGACTTCTCCTGGAGAATGAGGCAGGTACTCTCCACGCACTGTGCCAGCAGCCGCATTGGCTTTCCCTCCCTCACTCCAGAGATCGCCTGCATGTGCCAGGTTTACTGCCTCTGCTGTGAGGGTGGCACAACCCCAGATTCACAAGGGCCCATGGGGCTGGGGGTCAAGTCAGGGCCTGTGAACGCCCTTCACATGGTCATGCAGAGAGGTGCAGGGCATCTCCAGAGTCACTGGCACAGATCTGCCAAATGAGGCACTGAGAGAGGCTGTTGGGGACACAGAGGCAGCCCTGTGCACTGACTCGGCATGGGCAGGCAGGGACAGCTCCTGCCACCTGGCTCTGCAACTGTTCTGGGCAGCCTGGCTGTGCCTGTGAGGACAGGGCAGCAGGGCAGGGCCAGCGAGTGCAAGATGCCTGGCAGAAAGAGGCAGGAGTGGAGCCCAAGACTTGGAGAGACAGCAGGAGGCAGCCTACAGACAGTGAGAAGAAAGGGAGCCTGGGAAGAGCACTAACAATGAGTGACGGGTGCTCCTGAGGCGCCCACAAGTGCCAGGCACCCGCCAGCCAGAAGAGACACTGTCAGGATCTCATTACAGCTCAGGAACCATAGCACAGAGAAAGGAAGTAACTTATTTGCGGGCACACAGCCAGGGTTTGGTAGAGCTGGGCTTGGGACCCACGCACGCTGCCAGCAGAGTCCATGGTTTTGATGATTATGAAGACAGAGAGGAAGGAGAGGAGGAACAAGAGAAAAAAGTCTAGACAAGAAAAGGCAGCAGGAAGGAGGAAGGAGAGAGAAGGGAGAAAGAAGATGAAGGAAAAATGAAACAAGGAAAAGGTAGATGAAGAGAAGGAGGTGCAGGAGGAAGGACAGAGTGAAGAGCTAAGGAAGAGGGGCAGGAAGCCTCCCGGGTGGGCTGGGGGCTGCCCTTGGACCCCGCCTCACTTCCCACCACCTGAGCAGCATCCAGAAGGGGAGTCAGCTCCCCAGGGCCTGGTGGCAGCTGAGCTCCAGGTGCAGAGCTGGCTTGGAGGCTTCATCGTCAGCTTTGCACTCCCCAGGCCCCAGTCTCCCATAGGCGGAGGCCACAGCCAAGACTCAGCACCAGCAGCCGGCAGGGCCTGGCCAGAGAAGTCGCCCGTACACATGCAAGCTGGCTCTCTCATCCTGTTCTCTGAAAGCTAAACCTCCCCATTTGTCAGCCACAGCCTGCATGCTGCTGGCCTCTTCTGTCGGGCCCAACCAGCCAGGGCACAGAGGAGAAGGAGGCAAGGTCACGCACACCCAGCTCGGTCAAGCTAGAGACCCCACAGCACCAGCATGTTCCACTGCCTGTAGAAGCGAGCATCCTCTGTGGCTCAGCGGCTGGAGTTCCGCTCCCTCCTCAGTTGCATGCTGTGGCCTTGGTAGGTAGAGGGCCATGGGGACTGGGACCAAGCACTTAATGCTCCACTTGATTGGGTTGGGATCCCTTTGAAATTGCAACCCAACTTATTTCTGCGTACTTGAACTTTTCGAGAGGAGCACTTTGGTTTTCCACACTCATCAGAGCAGCAGAAGAGACCAGAAAAGGCCCGGAGAAGGCCTGGTGATCTGTGCCAGAGAGCAAACCACCCAAGTGACGTGCTCATCAGAGCCAGCAGCACAGAACAGGTGCCCTTGTTGCTGTGGGTTGGGAATGCAGAATGGGCCTGCTGGGTGCCTCTGGGCTGTGCTCCACCGAAGGCTGGACCAGGCTGAGGGCCCACTATAAGGTGATTGATTCAACAAAGGGCAGTGGGCATTGGCTGCCCATGGGACCTCAGCTTCTCTCCTGTGCCATTGCACAGGTCACCTGGGCAAGCCACTGCACAGCAGCTGGCTTTTCCAGAGCTGTTAAACCAGGAGACCAAGGCAGAAGCTGAAATGTATTTTATGGCCCAGCTTTGGAAGTCACACTTTGTCTTTCCCATAAAATCCTCATGGTTACCCAGGTCTGCTTTATGGAACTTGACATGAACACAGAGGACAGAAGAGCACCAGGCTCCGCTGGGGACTTGTGGCCACAGGCATTCAGAGTTCAGCAGATCCAGGGTCTCCTGAGGAGAGTAACCCTTCCCTGAACAGAGGAGGCCACAGGTCAGGCCCAGAGTTGCCCCCACACTTCCCAGACTCTCTGCCACTTTCCACCTCACTCTCAGTCACACTGGTCCATGTTGTTCCTTGCTGCTCAGTATTGCAATCTTGCTGACTCTCTGTCACTTCTTTCTTTCTTTTTTTAATATCTTACTGATTTGGGGGCTGGGGAGATAGCTCCGTGGCACAAGTGCCTGCCTGGCAAGTGCAAGGTCGTGAGTTTGAACCTCAGTCCCACCAAAAAAAAAAAAAAAAAAAAAAAAAAATATATCTTACTGATTTGGTACCAGGTCTTGCTACACAGCTCAGACTCATAGTGATCCTCCTGTCTCAGCCTCCCCAGCACTGGGGATTACAGGCATATGCCATCATGCTGTTTCAGTGGCTGGCTTGGCTCAGCACAGGGCAGGGGTGGCCAGCACAGAATGTGGTACTGAGGATTGAACGCAGTGCAAGGACTGCTCAGCTATCTCCCCAGCCCTGTCATTTCTTTAAGGTACTGTCAGTTTCCTCCATCTTCTCCAATCCTTAGATGCGATTCTCACCTCCTCTGCCACAGTGACCCTGTTCTAGGAGGAGTCCTGAGCACACAGCCCTGGGTGTTATCAGCCCTACAATGCCTCACACCCTCACCAGGAGCACTACACTGGTCCCAGTTAACAAAGCATAAAAGCAAAATTAGAAAGTATCAAGATATTTCTAAGTAATTAAGTTGCACCACAAAGCACAGTTCAAAAAGATTTAGAGTTTGAAATCCATAATTTAAAAAAAGATGTGTAGGGCCCGGCGGGATGGCTCAGTGGTCTAAAGCCCCTGCTTGGGAAAGCTTGGGCGGCTTCAGGGACCACAGTTCGATCCCCGGCACCACATGCTGCGCCAGCCCTGCCCTCGGGGCTGGCTGAGCCGGCCATAAAAATGAGTGAATAAAACAAAGGTTCTGAAACAAGAAAATAAGTAAATAAATAAAATAAAAAGAAAAAAAATTAAAAAGATGTGTAAAAATAAGAAAAGCACCCAACAAAGGTTAAAAAAAAAAAAAAAAGTATAGTGCTCAAAGTTTACCAGGCATGACAGGAGGAAAGAAAGTGTAGCCTATAGTGAGAAGACTATCTTATCTGAATATTTAAAGCAAGGGAGAGAAACAAAAAGACCCAAATTAACCGCTTAGAAATGAAAAGTCCAAGGTATGAAAAGTATGCTAACTAAACATGGCAGAAGGAAACATTAGTAAGTTTGAAGACACAGCAGATAGAAACTATCCAAAATTGAGCACAAAGAGGAAAATATAAGAACTAAAATTTAAGAAACGCAATTTGTCAATATATGACAAATCTGACATAAACTATGAATTCGCAGATTCCAGAAGTTCAACAAATAAGCAGAAAATTACCTATCATGATCAAATTGCTCAAAACCAATGCCAAAGAGAAAAATAGAATACAAAAGACTAGCTAAGTCCAGCAGAATAATTATAAGGATGACAGCAGTTTTCTTGTCAGACAAAGTATAAAGGAGGAAACAGTGAGGAAACATCTTTTAAGGTACTGAAAGAATCTTTCACCCCAAATTTTATACCCCACTAAAATGTTTCAGAAACAAAAGTAAAAGATGTTTTCAAATTCACATGTGGTAGGGAACACTTTCCATCCCAGCACACAGGAGGCTGAGGCAGGAGGATGGCTACAAATTTGGGCAAGTTCAAGGCCAGTCTGAAATACCTAACAAGACTCTATCTAAAAACAAACAAAAAAAGTAACAACTAACTAAATAAGTAAGTAAATAGTTGACAGACGTGGGAACTCATTCGACCTAGCCCAGCATGTGAGTGAGATTGCCTAAGACCCACTGGACACTCATTCAACCCAGGAACAAAGCCCAGCATGTGAGTGGAACTTCATCCATCAGACAGGTCCAGTATGGAAAACTGCCATAGTACTCCCTGCAGAGAGACTAGAGACAAGACCCATCCAGCTGATCCAGGAGCAGAACATCTTGCCAGAGTGGCACAGCAGGTTCACCTCCAAAGGCTACAGCAGGAAGAAGTAGAGCTCAGCAGCCAGACCCAAACCACACCCATCTGGACAAGTTTGAACTTGGTAGATCAAGATCTGGTGCTAAGGTAAGAACTCTACCAAAGCTCTCCACGAGAGGTCAGGAGGCAGGGCTACACAAAATGGCAAAGAGAAGGAGCAAAATGCACTCTTAGGCCACCAGCCCACCCAGAACAAATACAGGAGACAATAGAATAGAAGAAATTGGAAATCACACTCCTGAAATCTCTGAAGTAATGGCATGTGAAGTAAAGAAACAACTGCAGAAAAGTATGAGGAAATCAGGTCAGAAATAATTTCTGAAGTAAAAAAAGAAATGATAACTATAACAAAGGAAGTACTAAGTACTTCTAAAGTAGACACTGATAAAAGAAATAGAAGAGAATAGAAAAATGATGGAATCCTTAAATGAGCAATCTAGGAAAGTAATAGAATGCATGAAGCAGATTCAAAGTGTTTTACAGGAACCTCAATCACAAGTTGGCAAAACTTAAGCAACATCAATGGGGAGGTGGGTCATGCCCACACACTGTACTCTGTAGAATGATTGTGAGGACAATATGCAATATGTCAACTTTCAAAGAAAAGAAAGGGGAAAGGAAAAAAAAAAGTAATGTGGATTTAGAAAGGTTAATGTTTAATTTTTGATCAATCTTATATACCTATATGTATTAATCTAAACTGATCTGATGATGAAAATATGTAATATAACCATTGTTAAATTTAAACAATAAAAAAATTTAAAAAAAAAGAAATCAAATAATAATAAGACTGATAAGAACATGAACAGAAAGGAACCTTCTGAGTGGAAGTACAAACTAGTTTAATCATTATGAAAATCAGTATCCTATGCAGATCCCTGAAAAAACTAACCCTAGAAATTTTAAGGGCCAGCCAGATAGCTCAGTGGATTAAAGCGCCTGCTTAGGCAGTCGCAGAGACCAGGCTTCCATCCTGGCCATGCTGTGTTGGCCCTGCCCCTGGGGCACACTGAGACAGTGACTGAGACTGGGTATGGTGGCAAGTGCCTGTAATCCTACCACTTGGGCAGCTGAAAACAGGAGGGATCACTAGGAGTCCAATCTGTGTAGCAAGGCCCTGGAGACCTGTACTAAGTACATAATAAAAAAAAGAAAGAAATTCTATTTGCTGAGGCAAATAGAATTAAAGATGTTCTATTACAGTGTGGTCTATTCACGCACACCCAATTCATAACGGCCAAACCCTGGAAGCAGCCTAAATACCCAACACCAGACGAATGGGCAAAGCAGACACGGTATGTACATACAATGAAGTACCATAGAGAAAGGTACATTTGAGTCATTTGTGGGAAAATAGGGGTACCTTGTGATCATAACTTTACACAAAATAAATCAAACACATTCTTAAATATGGCATAGTTTCTCTTACATGAAAAATCCAAAGTATAAACAAATTAATGAGAAAAATAAAAGATGGATGATAGGAAACAGGGAGACAGAGCTTTTACAGATGGGAAAGGGACCAAGAGATGGAGGGAAAAGAAAAGGAGGAGTAGGGAAGACACACAAAAAGAAGTCCGGTGTGTTGTGTGGGTGAGTTGGTTCCCAATGGCGAATGTAATCATTAGGTGTCGCAAATGTGTGCTGATAAAATATTAAAAAATAAGTGCATTATCAACTTGAAGATTTTTTAGTTTATGAAGAGTCTATCAGAATATCCCATCATAAATCTAGAAGCATCTGTATACATAACTAAAATGCTTGGCATTGATAGCATAAAGCCCAGGAAAAGAAAAATTTAAATATATTTCTGCAAAGTTCCTCTACTACACATGAGGTAACATGACATCACTTGAAGATACACTGTGATAACTTAAGAGACATATATTATGTATAACATTAGAGCTAGTAATCCAACAAAGGTGGTAAAATACAATAATAACAATACTCAATTAATATAAGACAGAAAGAAGCAAAAGAACAGATGGGACAAGTAGCACACAGAAAGGTGACAAACTCAAATCTAGCTAATCAATAACTACATTAAATGTAAGCCGTCTAAACACTACCAACGAGAAACCAGAAATTGTCAGATTAAATTAGAGGAAAGAGATACAACTTATAGCTGGGCTACCATCGAAAATTTTAAAAGCACACTATAAACATACAAGTTAAAAGTAAAAGAACCCCAGAGTGACTAATTTAATATCAGACAAAGTTGATTTCAAAGTAAACAATATTGCCAGGTGTGGTGGCACATGCCTGTAATCCCAGCACTTAGGAGGCTGAGGCAGGAGGATCGCTGTGAGTTCGAGACCAGCCTAGGCTACAAAAATGAGCTCAAGGCCAGCCTGAACTGCATAGCAAGACCCTGTCTCAAAAAGGAAAAAAAAAAAAGTGAACAATATTACCAAGGACAGATATATATATATATATATATATATATATATATAAAACGGACCTATAAAAAGAAATAATCCAGAGTAATCAATTTAGATTTGCTCCCTCAATAATTGAAAGAACAAGCAGAAAAAAATGAACTATGACCTTTTCAGTGAGCCCTGTCTCAATCATACATTTTAATTGTATCTTCTCCCTACACCCTTCCTGTGCAATCTTCTAACCTAATATTTATTTTCTTCCTTCATTTTGTATAAATATATTTATAGCTATAAACGGCTCAAGATTTGCTCACCAGCCAGCTTTTGCATTTGTACACTGCCTGGCACGTAGAAGACTCTCAAAAATTACATGGTGAGTATAGAAGGAAGACTTAGTTGCTATCCTTAGGACTCACATGATATGACTCTGTGGATCCTTTTTCTGCATTGTTGTTTGAATGGGTGGATCTGCCTCAAAAATCAAATGTGAGCCTCAGAATTCTACAACATAACTTGTGGAATTCCAGCATGTTTGTACTAGATAGATGCACAGGATGTTAAAACTCTAGAAAGTCAGACAACTACAACACTGGAATTCCAAGATGTTTAGAGTCAAAGCATCAGAATCAGGACCACAGTTGACTAGAAATCTAAGCTAGCTGTTGCACAGGGGTATGCTGGGAGCTCTTTTTTTGGTCTCTCACCTGCTGGTTCTGGGTGAGCCCTAATTTTAGTATCCCTGAAGATGTAAAAAGGAGTCCACCCAGCTAACCCAGCTCAGCAGCGCAAAAGGATGGAGAAACTACTCATGCGTGGCTTCAGAGGAAGGCAAGGGGTGGGGGGGCTGCATTTCTCCATTTTAATTCAGCTCCTGTTTGCTAGGCCCCTTCTGGACTATGGGCTCATGCAACATTGTGGTCATGCAAGACTGGAGGCTGTCATTATCACAGGAAACCACTCTTGCCACCACTTCCTCAGGGATAGGGGGGAGAAGCACTGTGCTGGAAGCCTGTCCATCATCCCAGAGACCCTGGCCCAAGGCTAGGGAGTTGACTAGGTGTTGGGACTGTGGGGGAGGTGGCCACAAGGTCAGAGGGACCCAGGGCTCTAGGCCCAGGGGTGTGGCCTTAATTGCCCTGGCCATGGAACACTCTGGGGCAGCGGTTCTCAACCTGTGGGTCGAGACCCTGGCGGGGTCGAACAACCAAAACACAAGGGTTGCCTAAAGCCATCGGAAAATACATATTTAAACCGATGCTATGCCATGGTGAAATGTTATTTATTAGAATTAGTAATTTGAAGTAGCCACCAAAATTATTTTTTGGTTTGGGGTCATCGCAACATGAGAAACTGTACTGCAGGATCACGGCATTAGAAAGATTGAGAACTACTGCTCTAGAGGGGCCAATCAGTTGCCCTACAGTTTGACAGCTTTTCCATCCAGGGATCTACCAAATGTCTAGGTGTTCATTTTTTGTGTGTTGATTTTTATCCACTTCCCAAGCTAGACTGAGTCTGTATGGGAACCCACGGCTTCTCCTTTTCTCACAACTGTCCCCAACACTTAACTGCACCTGAAACAAAACATGCATTTGATTACTTTTGCTCTTAGACTAAATGGATGTCACTGTTTCTTGGCCCTGTCCATGGGGATGCTTTACACTTGGGGAGGGTGTTGTTTGTTATATATTTGGCACAGGGTCTCCTTATAGACTCACAGTGATCCTCCTGTCTCAGCCTGCCCAGTTCTGGGATTGCAGGCCTAAGCCACCACACCTGGACTTGGTGGCTGGCTCAGGGAGGTTATGAATCCTCTGCTCAAACAGTAGCACCGCTGCTGCCCTGAGCGAAGCACAATCCAAGGCCCACAGAGGGGCCTCCCAGTTTGTTGATACCCTGAAGCACTGTCCTTTCCATGGACACAGTGCACGACCACACCTGTGAGCCTTTGCTGAGTTCCCTACACAATGCAGCCATGCTCACACCCCCACCCAGCATGAGGGTCCCAACATCACCCCTCTGGGACCAATGCTGTCCATCTCTAAAATGGTCCGGGATTCGCCCACCAACTAGGACCTGATTCCCTGCGTACTGAACCCAGGCTGCCTTCTGAGGCCGGGTGAACTGCTGGCAAAACCCCTTAAACTGCACAAAGAGTCACGAGGTGTCAGGAAAATTCTCAAGGACCCTCCGTCCGCCACCCTACCCCCAGCCTTCATCCCCCAGGCCCAGCCAATAACCAGAAGGTACACACCTGGTGTGCAGAATGGGTGGCAGCGACCCCCTCTTTCCTGGACCCTGCTGGGGACACCCCCTCCCCCGTTGCTCAAACTGCTGTTATGCATCCTGCCTTCCCCTTAATTATTACTGCCCCTCTTAATTGGACAGCCCCACGTGTTTGCACGCGTGTGCGCGTGTCCCTGGGCGGGGGCGGGGGCGGGGGTCACTCCTGACACATGGGGCGGCTGGGTGGAGCGGGTGCTGGCGCCCTGCCCGAGAGCGGGACCCTCCCCCAGCCCGGCCGCTGGGGATAGCAACGCAGACAGATGGGCCAAACCCAGGGCGGGGGCGCGCTGACGGGGTGCGAGACGGCGGCGCGGGGCTCGGGGCTGACAAAGGCGGACGGCGGGCTCCTTATCAGCTCGAGCAGACCGGGCCGGGCCGGGCTTGGGCCCACCGCGCGCACAAAGCCGGCCGGGCGCGGCGCAGAGATTAATTGCCCAATCAAGTTGGCGGGCGGGCGGGCTGGGCCGCTGCCCCGGGGGACGGGGGCGGCGCATAATGAAGTGTGCAAAAAGTTAATTTGCTCCGCGACTCGCTGCTTGCCACAATCAAAGGCGGCGGCGGGGAGGTGGAGGGCAAGGGGCCTCCTTTCCCTGCCCCAGCTTGCGAAACCGAGGCGAGGCGGGGTTCGGGACCCGGAGCTTCCCAGCGCTGGGAGGCCGGGGTCTACACACTCGAGCTCTCAACTGCGTGTGCTGGAACCGCTGTGGGCCTCCTGCGGCTCTCAGCCCCCTCTAGGGCCACGCTCCTGCTCCTCTTCCTGGCGAACAGTGGCTGACAGTTGTGGAGTGCTCACTGCTCCAAGGGGCCAAGCGTTTTGCTGGCATGGCCTCTTTCCCTGCACACTCTGAGGCCTGGGGTATCTAGGAGGAGGAGGACCCCAGGACCCCAGGTGTTTAGAAAGCATTCCAAGGCCTCTGGATTCTTCCCTTGCTGCCCAGATCGCAGATGGAAAATACGTACAAGGTTAAGCGTCAAGGACAACTACACAAAACAACTGGAAAGATGATAGTAGTCACACAACTTATGAGGGGAGCCCCAGACACGTATCGCAGCATTAAGGACAGGGTGGGTTTCTCCAGGCGTGTTTGGGGGAGAGCGGACAGGCTCCAAGTGGGGGAACCAGAGCTGGGATTGTCTTGTGTGGGGAGAGGCCTCCATCAGTCAGCTGAAGAGGAAGCACTTATCTCCTGGTGTAGCTAGTTCCAGCAGGGACGCAGGGTCCTAGTCTCTGCCGATCCACCTGAGACAAAGAAGAAGAGGGAGGGTCTTGTCTGGCCTCCTCAGCAGGTTCCTATAAAAGGGGAAAGGCCACAGGCAAGAGGAAGCCCTCCCCCAGCCACCAAATAGTGGACAGTCTGATTTAAGTGACATGGGGAAGGGTCAGCTTGTTTAGCCATCTTTCTGAACGGGGCCTCAGAAAACAAAAGGCTGGGGTGTTGCTTACATACTGCTATATTTCAAAACAGGCAGAGGCTCACACTGCCCCAAGTTAGCTGATGGCAAGGGGAGAAGCCCTGGTAGCTGTCACAACAGCAAGCCACCGCTTGGTAAGGAGCTATCTGGACAGATCATTTTGCCCGTCCTCTGCAACACCTCAAGGACATCAGCAAGAATGAAGCGGGGGACATGGACTATAGGGGGTGCTTCGTTAAGGTTAGCTCTGCAGTGCTGCCTTTTTCTCAGAAAGGTATGGGCCCAGGGTCAGAATTCAAGCTGGAATCTCAGGACTGCAACCGAACCCCATCCCCCTGAACACCAGCCTCAAACACCTGACACATCCAGAACCTGGTTCCCAAGTACTGGGTGCCCTGAAAAGAAAAGGAGCCAGCCTGCCCTCCCCAACAGCCTCACGCTACCCTTATAGACAATGGGGAAACAAGTTAGGGGACTGTGGGGGCCCTGAGGAGGTTCCAAGGCCTCCTCTTTGAGATGCACCATCCAGGCCAGACAAGCCAGCTCAGAACCTACCTCTGACTGGTGGTTCCTAAGTCCTGGTTCTCAGACTCAGTGCCTAGGCCTGTTCCTGGTCTGCAGCCAGGCCAGGAGATGGGTAAGGGAGTCCTTGAGAGTGACAGGAGCTGGGCTTTCAGGCAAGTAGAGGAGGGGGTACAGCCAAACCAAGATTTATGGGTCTGATCATAATAATGAAAGAAAAAAAGAAAAAAAGGATGTGTGTTCGGTAATGCCCAGGGACCAGGACTGCTGCCCTATTACCAAAAATGTCGTCGCTTTGACTCTGTAAATTAGCATAAAACATGCTGTTTTGCATTCATTTGCATTTCATTTGCATCCTAATAACTTGACGCCACAATGCACCCAGTTCCCTAAGATGTTTCTGGTCTTTCGTTTTTCTCCCTACCCCTGCACCTTGTTTTTGTGGAGAAAACCAGGAGATCTAGGTTCTAGACTAAGCTGGGCCACTCGCTTTGGGCCACTTCAGGCTCCTCTCTGCTTCAGTTTCCTTGACTGTAAACTGAAGGAGACAACCCAAGTGGAGGTTTCCAGATTATGCTCCATTAGCCCTCGTGAAGCTGCAGGCAGAGATGGGAGCAGGAGGGGGAGGCACACCCCATCCCCTCTGAACAGCTGGGACTGCAAGCAACATTTCTCCTGAGCAATGCAGAGATTCTTTGTTAAGAACAAAGATCAAAAAGTTTGCAAACAAATAAACTCAGTTTTCTCCACCATGCCTTTCCAGTGCAGTGTTCTCTGAATCCTTCAATCACAGCACTCTGCACGGGCACCACTCCAAGCACTAAAATTTTACTCACTCCATCTCCAAGCAATCTTTGAAATAAGTACTAGCATCACACTTAGATGGGTAAACTGAGACCCTGGAAGGTCACACAGTTGCCACCTGCTCAAGCCTCAAACCCAGGCTCCCAACTCAGCCTTTGCATGGTATGAATGAGGAAACTGAGGCTTGCAGGGAGAGAATTTCTGAAGTGGCCAGACTCTGGCCTCAGGGAAGGTTAGTTGGAGGATGCAGGTTGTAAAGATGGTCAGATGAGCTCTAGAGAGAAGCTTCGATTTTTGGCTTCCTTGCCAGCTACCACAGGGGTCTGCAGCCTCCTGTTCAGCCTGCTTCCTCCCAGCTGGTGGATTTCAGGGAACAAGCAAGCCCCCAAGCCAGGCTGGACGAGCCCCTAAATCAGAGCAGCCAGCAGGCTGAAGAGCACCAGGTGTGCAGTCACAGCCAATATACAATGGCATACACCCGGCTGTGCAGGTGGAGGCACCCCAAGGGGGCCTTGGAAGGGGGCAGGGAGCTCTATTCCTGCCAACACAGCCTGTACTGGCCAGCAGGTGCTGGGCCTATCCCTGGGGGCCTGGCTGGGAAACCCCCAGATAGAGAAATGAAGAGTCCCCTGAAGGGTGCCTTGAGAGGGTCAGCCATCCTTCCCCTCCATCTAGAGCCTCTCCAACTCCCTTCCTCCTGCCAATGGCCCCCTCTGAACTGTCCCCTTTATGCTGCACAGCCACCTTGACCTTCCCCAAGTGCTTCCCAGGCGCCAAGCTCAGTCCCTCCTCTGCACCTTGGCACCTGCAGCTTTTCCACATGAAACACCCTGCTTGGCCTTGAAGCACCTGTCTTTCAGGTCATCTCAGGCCACGTTCCCTGACCACCCCAGTGTCATCAGTAAGGCAGTGAGTAGGGCCACCATGCAGAGCCCCACCCAGCCAGTACTGCTTTATCTGTGAAAAGGATTCCTGCTCCTCCCATTCCCCCTCCTGGGTGCTCCTAAGCACTCATCATGTCTTCTCAGTAACTAACATGGACTGAACTCCTGGACATTTCTGGGTCACTTGTGCCTCTCCCCCCACAATCCTCTTACTGCAGGAGAACCAGGACTATGTCCATCTTAGAGCAAAATAATTCTCAATAATCATTTTTTGAGAAAAAGAGAGAAGACAGTTACTGTGGATGATTTATTTGGTCAGTCGCCTCCACCCCATTCTGCCCTAGAATATCAGTTTCAGGGCAAATAGAGGAGTGCATATTTGATATGTTAGCTGCTGTGCCCCCAGATGAGTGATACCCTGGTACACAGTAGGCACTCAATAAATATTCATTATATGGAAGAGCAAAGTGGGCAAGTGCTCTGGGCCAGGATCAAGACCTGGGTCCCTTCCCATCATTGATCTTGTGGTACTTGGGGTCAAGTTCCTTCTCTTTTGGGGCCTTAGTTTCTCCTTGGAAAGCTGGACATGGGGAGCCCTGCCACCTTGACCAGGACCCTGGAGGATCAAGTGTAATTCATCCTCATTCATTCCCAGGGAAGGTGGATGGTGCTACTGCCAGGGCCCAAAAGGGCAGGCAAACCTGGCTATGCAAACTTGAAGAAACTCCTGTCCTTCCCTCTCCATCATTTTTTCTTTTGCAAAAGGGACATTTTAACTGTGAGGACTATGAGACACAGTAACAGACAGTGCTGTGCAGTAGAGAATGGTACATCTGTGTCATCAGTAAGACAGTGAGTAGGGCCACCATACAGAGCCCCACCCAGCCAGTAAGGCTCTGTCTATGAAAAGGATTCCTGCTCAGTGTGTGCCTGGAGTCCTAACTATTCTGGAGGCTGAAGCAGGAGGATCATAAGTTCAAGACAAGTCTATAAGTTGAGAAAGACCTTATCTCAAAATTTTTAAAAAAGCAAGGTGAAGCTAGGGTTGTAGTTCAGAGGTAGAATTTGTGCCTAGCATGTAGAGACCCTGCGTTCAACCCCAGCAGTGAAGAAAAAAGGAAAGAAAAGGAGGGGCAGGGAGGGAAGGGGAAAGCAAGTGGAATGGGAAGGAAGGAAGGGAAAAGGAAAGGAAGGGGAGGGAAAGGAAGGGAAGGGAAGGGAAGGGAAGGGAATGGAAGGGAAGGGAAGAGAAGGGAAGGGAAGGGATGGAGTCCCACAAGGGTACTATGAGGATTGAAATGAGAAAATATTTGCACAGGACCTGGTGCATAGGCAGCACTTTATTAAGTGTCTCTGTGGCTGTTCATGTCTAATCAAAATAATCAGAGGACAAAGGGAGCCACAAGGTGAAGATGGGGGCCAGCATGGCTTGAGTGTTAGGGGTATTGGGGGTGGACTGGGGGGGGGGGTGGGACTGCAACAGTGAGCCAAGATGGAGCCAGCGGCCCTGAGGATGAAACTCCAGGATTCAGCTTTCAACAGGGAGCAGAGGACACTGCAGGAGAGCCTCAAGCAGGCAAGTAAAGCAATTGGATAACAAGTCTCAAAATGTGCGCTCTCGGGTTGCGGCGGGCTACAGCGCAGAGGTGCAGTGCATGCTTAGCTCCCTAAGGCCCTGGATTCCAGTCCCAGCACCCAAACAACAAAACAAAACCTCAAAATGTTCACTCCAGTGCCCAGATGCCATGTGTGCCTGCCATTGCTGTAGGTCCCAGCTGCAGTCCCTCGCTCTGCTGCTACCTCATGGCACCCAGAGGAGATCCACCCCTCCCAGCAGCTCTTACAGTTAGATGCAGCCATGGTCCACATTCTGGTCAGAAGGAGGTAGGGAAAACAGCACCTGAGACTTCTAGTGGTGGAGGTCTTTAAAAATAGTGGTGCAGGGGCCCCGGTGGGATGGCTCAGTGGTCTAAAGCGCCTGCTTGGGAAAGCTTGGGCGGCTTCAGGGACCTTGGTTCGATCCCCAGCACCACATGCTGCGACAGCCCTACCCTTGGGGTGGGCTGAGCCAGCCATAAAAATGACTGAATAATCAAACAAAGGTTCTAAAACAAGAAAAAATAAATAAATAAATAAAAATTTTAAAAAATTATTAAAAAATAAAAATAGTGGTGCATACTTGGCCTGTTCCGCCTCTCCTTGAGCTGGAATTTGGACAAGGTGGCTGGAGGATGAGTAGCTATTTGGAACCATGACTTGTCACAGGTTGAACAATAAAACAAAAGGAGCCAGACCCCTGAGGACTGAGGAGCCATCATACATGCCTGGAACTTCCTGCCTCCAACCATTTGTAAGAAAAAAGATCACAGTGACCTTGAGTCACACTTCTTTGGGCTCTCTGCCACTCACAACCAGCTCTAAGCCAAGCAGCACCACCTGGAACACATGGTTACAGAGCCTGGGGTCCACCTCAGTGGTACAGAGTGCAGGCTGCTCCTGGGGCCTTCTTCTCTCATATCCAGAGATCCTAGGCTCTGGGTTAATGGAGGAAGCACGGCGACAAATGCCCCTGAAGACTGACATCCCCACTAAGCCCGGACGGGCACCAAGAGAGAGCTTGGACCGTAATAGATAATGTGCCTGAATGTTCTGCCAGTCATGAAACCAAACACTTTCCATGTATGATCTGATATAATCTATGCAGCAACCCGAGAGGCAGACCCTGTCATTATGCCCACTTATGGATGAGAAGCCAGGGGATCAGAGAGGCAATAAGTCTTTCCCAAGACCACACAGCCAGAAAGAAGCACAGCCAAGATTGGAACCTAGACTGTGTGTGGTCAGAGCTGGTCCTCACTCCCTGAGATTAAGTGGGACAGCAGTCCAGGATGCCAGGTGGAACAGGCTGTCCTGACTCTTTGGTGACAGACAGAGAGGGCTTGTTCGCTGGCTGGAGAGCCAGGACCAGGAGGTATGTCAGATGCACGCCCACAGCCACAGGATGAGGAACGGGGCCAAGACCTCCGTCTGGAAGGCTGTGGAAGGGAGTAGGGAGAACCCAGAGAGCCAGACTAAGTCCCCTCCAGAGGCCGCAGAGCATCTCAGAGTTAACAGAAAGCCATGCATACAAGACAGGCCCTGAACGCTGCTCCCTTAAGCCCTGACCACGTGGCCCCTGGTGGCCACCTAGGACAAGGCACCCCAGGTGCCCGAGTAGGGAGGATCTTCCACTGTCAAATGGAGGCAGGAAGGATGAAGAGGGGCACCGCTCTATACAGCTCAGTCAGTCACAGAGAAGCCTGCAATGTGTCACAGGGCCACCAGCACCTAGGGTCAAAAGCGCTCTGCCCTTGGCTTGGCCTCTCTGTGACTCTGCTACTCCCTTTCCTTTCCTTCCATTTCACCTTCCTCCCACTCTTCTTTCTCTCTTCCCTTCTTCCATTTCTCTCTTCTTACTCTTCCGGTCTCATTTTCCCTCTCCTCCCTTCCTCCTTCTGCCTTTCCTTTCTTTCCCTTCCTATGTGGAATCTCACAGATGGGAGAAATGGCCCCCTCCAGGGACAAAGGAAGGCAGACTTCTCTGATCACAAATTTCACTGTGGAATGAAACTTAGCTCCCGAAACTGTTGCAGAACCAACCGGTGTCAGTTCCTCCCTGCACCCCAGGACACAGGGTGTCTCCAAGAGCATATATGTTACCTGGGTCCTGGGAGGCAGCTTTGTGGCATCCTAGGTTGTTGCTGTGTTGTCTGGGACTGATTGCTAGGCCATTCTGAGCCTGCACCTTCATGGCCAAGACAGGTTCAGGGGCTGAGAGGTGGATGAGGCTGGATGACAACCCATCGCACTCAGTCACAGCTGCATGGCCTCTTGTTGGCACGGGTTTCTGTCCTTCCTTTCAGGCCCATGGGGCTGAGCCAGCTCCCAGCTAATGCCGGTGTGCGGCTGGGAGGGTGGACAGGCAGGCTGTCAAGGCCGGCCTTGTGCCCAGACAACCTCCTGTGCCACTATTCCCCAGCAACACGTCCAGCCACTGTCTACTTCCTGTGTCCTCAGCAGGACAACACCACAGCCCTGCCTCTCCCACATCACCACTCAGCTGATGCAGGCCACCCCGCCCCACCCCCACCCTACCCCACCCCCCTGCCAAGGCCTTGGAAACAGAAGTCTCCAATATAAATGCAAATTTGCTGCGGTCCCCAGTCTCTTGGCAGCTCTACCGGCTGGGAACAGGAGCTGACACTGGCCCAGAGGAGATAAGACACTTCTGGGCTACCCTTGTTCCCAGCCCTGCCCAACTCTCAGCCTGTCAGCTCCACAGGACCCCAGAGAGTCCCACCAACTTGCTTCTCCACCTCATCTCTGTCCCATAAGGCCTGGGATAGTCCCCTTGCTGCAAGGAAGGGAGAGAAGCAGCTCTGTCATGACGAGGAGCCCTACTGGGGAGGAGGCTGGCAGAAACAAAGCAGGGACACAGGGGACACAGCAGAAAGGGCACTGTGACACAGGGTCTCAGTGTCTACCATGCTGAACTCGGCTTGGATGCCGCCAGCCCAAAGATTGCTGTGTGTGAATGAGTCACCAGCACCCTTTCTTCCTGCCAGGACAGCTCTCACAGGTTACAAGGTATCCCTCCAGGTCCCAGGCAAGCACCCTTGAGCCCAGCACAACTCTTATTTTAATTTTTTAAAAAATGTATTTGGTACAGAGCCTCACTACATGGACTTGGAGTGATCATCCTGTTTTTTCCGCTTCCCCAGTGCTGGAACTACAGGCATGCACCACCATGCCTGGTCTCAGTGACTGGCACAGAGCACCCAGGGGTGGGGCCAGTGCAGCATGTGGTGCTGAGAATTAAACTCTGGTCCCTGCACTTGCCTAAGTGAGCTCTTAGTCTGCTGAACTATTTCACCAGCCCAAGACCAGCACAACTCCTAAAGCTGAGACCTGCAGCCCTTGGCAAAGCCCTCCTGTTCTTGGGACTTGCTTTCCCTTTGGCCAGGAAGACACCTAGAAACCCTGAATGTTGTGTAAGTCCACCCACTGCAGGCTCTAGGGTTGGGAGGGACCACTTGGGATGAGATCTCTCCTGGCTCAGATATTTATTGTCCTCTTTTTCCTCTGCTTCCTAGGTCTCATGTGCCAGGCTGACACCAAGACTCTTACCAGGGATGGAGGAGACTCTGGTCAAAGCAGTCTGTGATCCATGCAACCCAGGGTCAGGGTGTGCCTGTGGTCAGGGGCAGGGCTCACAGATGCCATGATCCAGGTTCCAGTCCAGCACATTCCTGTCGCTCCTGCTGACACCTCCTCTTCCCCTGTGGCCTCATCTGGGGCAGCCTCTTTGCTACCTCCAGAGGCCACATCATGCTGCCTCATTGGTTTTTATCTCTGTGGTGTTTCTCGTTAAGTGAAATTAGCTCATTCATTTACATCTTTCTGTGGTTATCTTCTGGCTCCTCTCTCCCTGCCTGGAATTCAAGTTTCTGCAAGAGCAGACACCATAGATCAATAACAACTGCCCTTGACCCTTTCTGAGAGATCACCACATGTTCTTCCGTTCAGGTTAGCAAACTGCTCAGCAAGATGCCACAGTCACCAAACACAAAGCACACACACCAGAAGCGCTGGATCAATGCTAATGGTTGTTATTGTCACTATGCAAGGATGAGGTGTATCCTGCTCCAGAGGTCAGGCTCCTGGCTAATCTCCACCAATTCCCAGTGAAGTTCTACCTCCACCCTCCTTCCCCATGATTCTCACCCCAGGTTCCTGGGCAGATGCTTTTCTGTATTCCTCAGGTTTTCTCTGGAATGATGTGGTGGTCTCTTCCCTGCCTGAAACTTCATGCAGTCCCTGTGAACACCAAGGGACATAATAATAGAGACACTACCTTGAAGCCTGTATAGGATCTGAATACCAAGGAGTGCTCCAAGCCAGGCACCCTCCCCCTCAGAGTCTCCCAGGCCTCTTGGTCTGGAATCTTAAGGCCCTGGAATCTAAGGCCCCTAACCCAGCCCTACTGGCTTTCTTTGAAGAGTGACTCCATGGAGAGTAGGGTTTCTCAACATTTGAATATAATCACTCCCCCTTCCCTCGTCTACAGCCCATCTTTCTCATAATTTGCTCTGTATCTATCTTCAGATTGCTTCATTTAAAAATAGACAGTCCCTGCTAATGGGAAACTTCATACTATTGCCATAAATGAAAATTACTACCAGTTACTATAAAAAGAGAGTGTAGCTGGGAGTGGTGGAGCACGCCTGTAATCCCAGCACTTGGGAGGCTGAGGCAGGAGGATTGGTGTGAGTTGAGACCAGCCTGGGCTATAAAAGTGAGCTTAAGGCCAGCTTGCACTGCATAGTGAGACCCTGTCTCAAAAAGACAAAAAAAAGAGGGTGTATGCTGATATTTGCTTAAGTAAATGCTTAAGTATTAGAAGCTTGATACCCCCAGCAAGGGGGTCTTGGAGGGTTTTTTAATTCCCAAAATGAGATTCTCTGGGGAACTTTTCAAATTCCTTGGCTCAGAGGACAAATATTCCATGAGAGTACTATGTGCCCGGTCCAAGGTAAGCAACTGGGAGAGGGGCTGTTTCCACAAGGACACCACTTGAGGCCACAGCGTCTCTGCCACGTGAAATGCAGTTAATTAGCAGAGAATCATCACCTGTGCAGGCCTAACCTGGTACTTCTTAGATGTTTTCTCTCAATACTATCTAATAAAGGGACTTCTCTGAGAAGTGGCCAGGGCCTATGACGAAATGGTGACAAAATACTTTACCTCTCAGGAAAGCTTCTACACTTGGGGAACAAATTTGTTAACTGTGCTGGTCAAAATACCACCTCTAGGACCCTGGTGTTCTGATTTCAGACTCTTGGGAAGAAAAATTGAATCCAGTGGCCTCTTGGTAGAGAGTCAAAATTGGAACTCTAAACTGGGTATGGTAGTGTGTTTCTCTAGTTCCAGCACTCAGGAGGCTGAGGCAGGAGGATTGGCAGGAGTATGAGGCCAGTCTGGACTACAAAGTGAGTTCAAGGCCAGCCTGAGCTGCATAGGGAGATCCTGTTTCAAAAAGGCTAAAAAATAGAAAAGTGAAACTCTGGTAAATTGGGTAAAATTTGAAATCAGTGGGTAATTTCACTCCTAGGAAAGAAACGTGGATGCGAGACAACAGCAGTGAATACTTTGGGGTACTTTGATCATAAGAAATAGTTGGAAACAACCTGAATACTCATCAATAGGAGATTCGTAGTCCATACAATGGAAATTATGTAGCTTTATCAGTGGTGCTCTGGCATATTCAGACATGCAAAAATGTCCATAGCTTATGGTTAGGTGGGAAAACTGCTACAAAACACAATATATGATAAGATCCCTTTTTAAAAATATACATGATATGACTGAAATATATGTACACATTTAAAAATGTGTTAAAGATGTATTGTCATTAATTCCTTTCAAAATACTCTCCTTAGTTTGAACTTATCTATCCCATTGTTCCTACCACTTTGTGAAATGTGATCAGGAATATGCCACTGCTATCTCCCAGTGAAAGGCAGACTTCTAAAGATATTATAGTATGTCTGCTGTTATGGTTTGTCCCTGGGTGTCCCCCCAAAGCCTCATGCACTTTTACATGAGCTTCTCCAGAGGCAGCTGAACCCAGAGTTTGTGACTGATTTGTAGTGGCATGCTGGGACTAAAGGCACTGGGACTAAGCATGCGTGACCCCTGGCTCAGTCCACTGCTTAGGTTGCATTGGCACCAACCCACTCCCAGCAACCTGGATAAGATAAAGGGGCCAAAACAGGTTTGCTTCCCCCTTTTGCTCTTATTGCTTTCGGTGCTTTCCAACACAGTGAACTGTTGCCCTCAGCCATGTGCAACTCTGTCGTAGAGCCAGCTCACTGTAGGCTGAAACCTCCACAAACTGTGAGCTATGCAAACCTTTCCTCCTACAGCCTGCATGTCAGATATTTGGTCACAGCAAGGAGAAAAGTAACTGAGAAATCTTCATTCACCCTCTTCATTTAACCCAGCACCATGCAGTTTCTGGCTCTTCCCCAAAGTCAAAATGGACACACACACACACAAAAAGATCATATAAGTAAATGTCTTGAACTGATTTAGGGCCTCAGGCAGCTACAATAGCATAACAAGGACACTCATGAAAAAAGACTTCCAGAACTGCTTCAGAAAGTGGCAAGAATGATGAGATAAGGGTGTTTGGAGCAAAGGGGAGCTTTTCAAGATTAATGGCAGTGTGTCTTTTGTTTGTTTTTGTCTTTTTGCGACAGGATCTCACTACGCAGTTCAAGCTGACCTTAAGCTCACTTTTGTAGCCCAGGTTGGTCTCAAACTCACACAAATGCTCCTGCCTCAGCCTCTCAAGTGCTGAGATTACAGGCATGTGCCACCACGGGCAATGTCTTTCACTGTAATAATTTTTTAAAATTAATTATTTAGCCAGGCATAGTGGCATGTGTTCATAAGGCCAGATGCTACTCAGCATTTGGGAGGCTGAGACAGGAATATTGCCATGAACTAGAAGCCAAACTGGGCTACATAATGAGTTCAAACTATATAACAATTAAAACTATATAGCAAGACTTTGTCTCAAAAAAAAAAAAAAAAGAATTTAATCATTCACTGTATTTTTCAATTATACCTTATAGATATATGTATGATAGAAAATCGAGAGGCCTTTGGACTATGGAAAATTACTAAAACAAGAAGCAAAACATAGAAACCATAATGGCTAATACTAATAAAACAATGTCCACAGGATTAACTCCATCCATCAAAGTTCACGATTTTATTTTTTTAAAATTTATTTATTTTTTGTTTCAGAACCTTTGTTTTGTTCATTCACTCATTTTTATGGCCGGCTCAGCCCACCCCGAGGACAGGGCTGGCACAGCATGCGGTGCCGGGGATCGAACCGCGGTCCCCGAAGCCACCCAAGCTTCCCCAAGCAGGCGCTTTAGACCACTGAGCCATCGCACTCGGCCCAAGTTCACGATCTTAAAAGGTAGAAAAACAAGCCAAAAACTGGGAAGTGTTTACACTTTTCCTGACAGGATTAGCCCCCCAAATATATAAAGAGTTTCTACTAATCAATAGACAGGGACAATCAAAAGGAAGAAGAGGCTAAAAATTTGATCAAGTAGAAATAATAGAGAACATGAACAGTTAATAAGCATTTGAAAGGGTAATAAACCTCTTAGTAATTAGGGATATCCAAATTAATATTTCATTCATCTTCATGAGATTGGCAAGCCTTAAAAAGCTGGACAAATCTAAATGTGATCAATTACATGGAACAAGGAAGACTCCTTGACACTGGTGATGGAGGGCATCGCATAATCACCTTGGAGAGCAATTTAGCATTGCTTTGCATATATTCTGTGCACTGGCCACTGTCTTGGAGATGTGCTACAGAAACACTTCTATGCATCTGAAGATGTATACAACAACAAAACCCTCCCCTGGACCTGCCAACTAACTACAGATAAATTCCTCTGCCTTCTTCACTGCCTTCTGCTTTCTTGGGACAAGGTTTTCCCCAGGGGTGAGGTATTAGCTCTGCTGTGTGTCTGTCATAGCCCAGTCTCATCAGGCAGCCCCAGAAAAGCCAGCTTCCACTTGCAGAGCTGCTGAGCATCAGGAGCATCATGTGAAAGGAAGCAGGATTGCTCATGACTCCTGGACCAGGGAGAGGCCAAGCTCGATTAGATGTTAGGAAAAGAAGTGGCAGAGCTATAAGAAGAGCTCACTGATAAATGATGGTTTATCAAAGTAACAGATTGTTCCACTGCCATGCAAAAGAATAGCAACTATCTCTCAGACCACTAGAAACTAGCTCCAGTGTGGTGTGTGGCTCAGGGCTGGGGCCCTAGCAGAGCCTGGGTGAGGACAGGGTTCCGTCCCCCACAACACAAGAAGGACAGGCCAAGGAAAGAAGGCATCCCTGAGATATACTGCCAGTGAGCAAAGCAGGCTGAGCAGCCAGCACCATGAAAAGCAAGGAGTGAAGCTCATATACATGTTAACCCGTGTGTACATCTAATATTTCTGGGCACTGGAAAGTGGCCCCTTAGAAGTGGGTGAGCAGGACTTTTGTGTGGGAGACCTCTTTTCATGACATTCCTTTTGTACCATTTTATGGTGTATACTGCCTGCCATACTGTAGAGAATATATAAATATGATAATTTAAAAACTGAAAGGAAATGTAGCACATTACACCTACTGCATATATAGTTATTAAGAGAGTGGACTTAGCTAGGTATGGTGGCCTGTGCCTGTAATCTTAGCAGTCTGCAAGGCTGAGGCAGAAGGATTACAAATTTGAGCCCATTCTGTGCAACTTGGCAAATTCACAAGACCCTGTCTCAAAACAAAAAATAAAATAAAATAAACCAGGGATATAACTCAGTGTGTAGGCCCTGGTTTAAATCCTCAGGAGAAAGAGGATGGGGCAGAGACACAGAGAGAGACACAGAAAGAGACAAAGAGAGAGAGACAGAGACAGAGACAGAGACAGAGACAGAGACAGAGACAGAGACAGAAAGAATTGCTGACCATCAGTTGATATAATGTTATTTGGTAGATATTCCATTAAATTTTATTACTTCCAACTTTCATAGCCCTTTCCCTGGGCTCTTGTTCTCAGTATTGTGTCCACCAGGCCAAGCATGTGGAACAAATCCATTAATCACCCATGACCAGTAGCCCACTGCTTCACCAAGGACTGCACTTTGAGGCATTTTCTTTTGACTTAAATGGTCAACTTGTTTCACCTGAGCACAGGTAATAGGTGAGTCCCTGCAGGAAGTAGCATGACTCCTCTTCCTTGAATCCAAAACGGCACAAGGTGACTTTTGAAATCTTGACCACCTATTAGGGACTCTGCACAGATGTGTCTGTCACCTACAGTTCTCTGCTTTCTACCTATCCTGGGCCCTTTGTCCATTTCTCTCTAATCACACTCGCTTCCTTGTGCCTCCAATCCCTCACAATGGCAGGCAGATTCCAAGATGTCCCCTGTGGTGCTTAAACTGAATCATGTCAACTTTATAACAGTCTAGAGGATTAATAAAGCATGTCTATGTGTGCCTGGGTGAGTCACAGAGACAGAACCTTGGGTGCTCTGTATGGCTCCTGCCTCTTCCTCTCTGGCACTGTTCCCCTGTTCTGTTTCTGGCTGTTAGGAACAAAGCATCCACATTCCACCATGAGCTAAGAGACTTTGCCCCACCACAAGCTAAGTGGCTTTGTCCCACCACAGACTAATTGACTTTGCCCCACCATGCCTTCTGCTATGATGTCTCTACCTTGGAACCAGCTGATCTGAGACTGAGTTGTGGCCTTGAGTATTAGGTTCCAGCAACAGGAAAGCTGACACAGACAACAAATGATACCAGAGAAGTAGGGCCATTCTTGTGACTCTACCCAACAGTGTGGTTTAGAAATTTTTGGAATTGATTCGTGAGCAGAATTCAGACAGGTTTCAAGATGTGAGCTAGAAAGGGACCAGGGATAAAGTTCAGCTGCATGGCACCTGTCTGACAAGCGCAAGTTCCAGAACTCAATTTCTAGTTCCAAAACAGTCCCACCAGGCATGGTGGCCCATGCCTGTAATTCCAGCACTCAGGAGGTTGAGGCTGAAAGATGCCTGTGAGATAAGGCCAACCTGAGCTACATGAGCAAGTTCAACGCCAGGATAAACTACATAGTAAGACCTTGGCTCAGGGAAAAAAAAAAATGGCGCAAGATAACTCAGTGGACTAAGCACCTATTTTGGCAAGTGTAGGGACCAAGGTTCAATCCCCAGTTCTACATGCCTCACCAGCCCTGCCCCCCCAAGGCACACTGGCAGGGTAGCACACACCTGTAATCCCAGCACTGGGGGGAGGGGGGCTGAAAACAAGAGGATCACTATGAGTCTGAACTGTGGAGTGAGACCCTGTACCAAATACATAAATGTTAATAATAATAATAATTAATAATAATAATAATAATAATAATAATAATAATAAATATGTGAGCTGGAGAAAGTTTTGAGTATTGTGAGAAGAATCTGATGGGTGATAGTCAGAGCTCAGACGATCAGAGTGCTGATAGGATGCAGTCAAGGCCAGGCTCAGAATGCTGTAGTTGGAAATAAGGATTTACTTTGACTAAAGGCTACATTTCATCTGTGTCCCAGTACTTTGCAGGAGCCTGAGATTAAGAATGGTGGGCTAATGAATTTGGCAGAGTAAATTTCAAGTAATACAATATTCAGGCAATGGCTTGAGTATTTCTGGCTACTTTTGGCCAGACTTATAGTACAAATCAGGGAGCAGAAAACCTTAAAAACTTAAATTTTAGCCTAAGTGAAATCATGCAATATTAGTGCTAATGGAGGTATAGATGTGGACAGATTAGCATACTTTTTAAAAACCAAATACAGTTCAAATCTTGGGTTGCAAGTAACTTAGTCTGCAAGTGTCCCATAAGATAAGCAAACATTTCTAAAATTTAACTTGATAAATGAAGCGTTTTGCAATACAAGTAGTACATCACACGAAACATCACAGACAAGCTCCTCTCTGTCTCTGTCTGTCTGTCTGTCTATCTGTTCTCTCTCTCTCTCTCTCTCTCTCTCTCTCTCTCTCTCTCTCTGCTTTCATATACAAGTGATTTGGGTTATGAGTGGAACAAGTTATTCTCACAAGCCAAGGTTTTAGTATACTTTTTCCAAGGATAAGAAGTAGTACACCTTGAGGGCATCTCAGAAATTAGGAAGACACTATTCACCATAGGTTCAAGAATACAAAATTATAAACTTTTCACTTGAGAGGGGATTTCCTGGGACCCTTGCCCAACAAGAGTCCCTAGAGAATTGATTTCTTGAGATTCATTTCACTGTCCAAAGTCATTCAAACACTCACAGGGCACTGCATCCATGGTCAAGTGAGCTCAGATATTGCTTCTGCTGACAGAAGACATTAGCTTTATCCAGATGATGATGACTTTACTGGCATGCAAAATGCAAGAGTTGGGGTCAGAGAGGTTTCCACTGAGATTTCAAAGGAAGGCCTAGGAGGCCAGGCATGAAGCCCCTTCGAGGATAATGTATAAAGCCGTGGGAATGAAGCCAAAGGTGCAGTGGAGACTTCAGGAAGGCAGAGATGGCAACAATGTGGCCAGTCTTCTGAGGAAAGCTGCTACATGCACTGAGGCAACCCAAAAGAGAAGCCATCTAGACTGCAGCCAACAAGCCCAGTGGTGAGACACAGATCTCACCACTATGTGCTCCAGATACAAAATGTGGAGCTACAGAATTTAATGTTTACCCTGGTGGGTTTCAGATCCTATTCTTTTCTATGCTACTATTCCTCCCTTTGTAACGGGAATGTTTAGTTTACCGTGTGCTTTCATACCTAGCAATTATTGAGTTTGTAACTTGCTTTTTATTCACAGCTAGAAGTTTGCTTTGGGTATCAAAATGGACTTGGACTTTTGAAAAATGCTAGACATGTTTAGGATATGTTGTTTGGGTGTGAAGTGGACAAAAAAATGGAATGTAGAGGTCCAGCTCTACTTATCAACTTGATTGGCTTGGGAGTAGCCTAGGGGATTAGTGAAGCACACCCATGGCTGTGTCTTGCTGGGTCATAGTGATGTACTTTGCTCCATTGCATTCCTGCCTTGGAGCCAGCCAATTACAAACTAAATTTTCCAAAACTTGTAATCCCAGCACTCAGGAGGCTGAGGCAGGAGGATCGGTGCGAGTTCGAGACCAGCCTGGGCTACAAAAGTGAGCTCAAGGCCAGCCTGAACTGCATAGCGAGACCCTGTCTCAAAAAGACAAAAAATAAAAAATAAATAAATTTTCCAAAACTGGGCGCTAAATTAACCCTCTTCTCCTTCAAGTTCTGAATGTCAGGTATTGTGTGCAGCTATGTAAAAACTGGCTAATACAACCCCTAAGGCTTCTGATCCTCTCCCTCCAGAAATATGGCCTGCAAAATCCCCTGAGTTATGAATGTGAGGGGGTATATCATGATCAAGTCACTTAGGAAAGGTAACTTGACGATTTAGAAAGTATCTGGGTGGTGCGGACCTAATCTCCTGAGCCCTTTGAAAGCAGCAAGTTCCTGCTGGTCACAGAAGAAGTCATAGATTTGAACCTGAAAAGGATTTGACATACCACTGCTGACATGAACATAGAGAAGGCCACCTGTCAAGGTATGCAAATGACCTCTAAAAGCATCAAACCAATAAGAAAACCAGAATCTCAGTACTGTTGCCAGCAAGAATGAATTTACTACCTGAGCATGATGGAAAACACCTGTACTCCCAGCACCCTGGGGAAGCAAGAGGACCATTTAGCAACTTAGGAAGACCCTGCGCCGAAATAAAAAATAAATAAATGAATTTTTAAAATTAAATGCTGGTATGTGGCTCATTGCAAACAGCCTGGGTTCAACCTTTAGTTCTAAAGGGGGGAAAATGGAATTAATTTATAAGTAAGTGTTTCTCCTTTGAAAGAGAACAGAGCCCATCTCAACCCTGAGTTGTACCTTGTGCTCCCCAAATCGTGAGCTAGGTTACGGTATGCTAAGCCACGGAGCTTGTGGTCACTGGTTACACAGTGATGGAAAACAGTGGACATGCCACACTAGCTGCATTCTGATCCTTCTCTGAATGGGTCCTTTAGCCCAGAAGATTCACCCCACAGGCATCTGTCCCTCCCCTCACCAACTCTGTTGAAAACACATTCCAGGGCCAATGAGATAGCTCAGCAGTCTAAGTGCCTGCTTAAGCAAGTGCAGAGACTGGGATTCATGCTGCCCCACATGCTGTACCAGCCCCCCTCCTAGGTACGTTGAGCCATCTGAGTCCAGGCATGGTGGCACACGCCTGTGCTGGGAGGCTTGAAAGCAGGACGATCACTATGAATCCAAACTGCATAGTAAGACCCTGCACAAAATTTTAAAAAGGGGGCTGGGGAGATGTCTCCCTGACACAAGTGCCTGCCTGGCAAGTGCAAGGTCATGAGTTCAAACCCCAGTCCTTCCAAAAAACAAAATGAACAAACAAACAAAATTACAAGGGCTGGCGGTATAGCTCAGTGGATTAAGCCCTTGCTTAAGGGAAGCACAGGGGCCAGGGTTGGGTTCCTGGTCTCACCTGCCGCACCAGCCCTGCTCTCCAGTGCACTAAGCCAGCAATGGAGTCTGGGCATAGTGGTGCACACCTGTAATCCCAGCATTTGGGAGGTACAAGCAGGAGGATCGCTATGAGTCAGTAGTGAGACCATGTACAAAAAAAAAAAAAAAAATCCAAAGAGCCTTGCCCTGACCACACCATCTAGAACAGCACTACTCCTTTGTTTTCCAGTCCCCCATTAACTGGATTGATTGGTTGTTTGTTTGTTTATAATTTTTTTTGTTTACTTGGTACAGGGTCTCACTATACAGGTTGGACTCATAATGATTCTCCTGTCTCAGCCCCCTTTCGTGCTGGGATTACAAGCCACCATGCTCAATTTGCCAGGCAGGTGCTTAGACCACTGAGCTATCTCCCCAGCCAATGTTAATTGGTTTTAGTTTCATCCAAATAACTTTGTAGTTTGAAATAATGTTATACTTAGAGAAAACTGCAAATGCTGTACGAAGAATTTCCACGTGCTACATCCTTCACCTGAATCTCCTGACATTGGCACTTAAACACATGTGCTTTATCGCTCTGTTTGCAGAGATTCTTTCTGAACTATTTGACAGCAAATTGCCAATCTGACTTCCCATCCCCCTAGAATATTCTAGTGTCTACTTCCTACAAACAAGGACCTTCTATATAATCACAATAATGTCATCAAAATGAAGGAATTTATATGGATGCATTATTACCTTCTAATTTTCAGACCCAGTCAAACAAATAGTGTCAGTTATAGTAAACCAGAAGACACACCCAGAAGCCCAGCATTCCCTGTTTCATCTCACCAGTCTCCTCTGACCTGGACTGGACCAGGTCTGCTTTCTCTCTCATTACCTTGGCACTCACAGAGGCTCAGGCTACTTGCTCTACAGCAGGTGCCTTCACCCAGGCCTCTTTGTGGCCCCTCATGCAGCCAGTAGGCTGGGCATCTTGGGCAGGAATGGTGTAGGACTGGGTTTTTGCTCCTCTCTGTGGATCCTAGCAGGGGTGTCTTGTGAGCTCTTCCCCTGACAGAGGATGCAACCTTTGGTCACTTGGTGGAGGTAGTCTATGCCCTGTTTCTGCACTATAAAACCACACTCTTTCTCTTCATAATCGTTATATCCTGGGAGAGTAGTTTAACTTATGTCACCATCCCTGGGGCAACCCGCTTGGGTCCCCTTCTGTCGCTCTTCCCAGACAGAAGTTTTCTTTCTCTTAATAAATCTATTCTGCTCATAACCTCCATTTGTACCATCCTTACTGCAGCAAGTTTTAGTGCCCAGTAATGATCCTTATTTATGTGTATCGAAGGCATAAGTTTACACAGATTCTTCCAACTCCAAATGGATGTCACAGGGTCAGCCTAGTGTGTCACTGGTGTCCCTCTCTGCCACAGCCTTTTTTTATTTTTATGTCCATTTCTTTTTTTTTTTTTTTAGGGTCTCACTACTGAGTCATAGTGATCCTCCGGTTTGTACCTCCCAAGGGCTGGGATTATAGACGCGCACGCCACCACGCTCAGTCTCGCTGGCTCAGCACACTCTAGAGTGGGGCGGGTGCAGCACGACAGGCCAGGAACCGAACCCTGGCCCCTGTGCTTCCTCTAAGCAAGCGCTAAATCCGCTGAGCTATACCGCCGGCCCTTGCCATGGCCTTTCTGATGTCAAGATACCTGCTCTCCGACCCTTAGCACATGTGTCTGCTCACTCACACCCAGCCCAGGCCAAGATGCCTTCCCTGGCGAGTCCCACATCCTGCATCCTTCCCAACAAATATTGAGGAAAGGAAGGAACAAAGAAGAAGTTGAATATTTTCCATGTTATTTTATTTTGAACTAATAGTAAATTCACTTAATACAAAAATTAAAACTATAGTGAAGTCTCCTTGCTGCTACTCTCACTCACTCTGACCCTACACCTTCCTACAGGTAACAACAATTATTAGTTAGTTATGTACGTGATTACCTAAATGCTCTCTTGTCTCCCATCTTTTTTTATAAACCCTGCTGGAGACTTTCACACAGCAGTACATTAAGCACAGTACTTCCATTGTAATGACTGTAAAGTAATCCATTGCTTGAATATGCCATATTTAATTTAGTTTGCTCATATATAATAGATACTTATGTTGTATCTAAGTTCCTTTTTGAAGCAGGGTCTCACAATGTACACCAAACTTAAAGCCATCTTCCTGCCTCAGCCTCCCTAGTGTTGGGATTACAGGTGTGCACAGCCATGCTTGGCTTGGAGTCTAAGAATTTGCTAGGCAAAATAAGACAGTACTTTAAAAAAAAAAAAAAGAATGTATTCATTTCTTAAGTATCTCAAAACATCCATAGAATAAATTTTCAGGAATAGTGTTGTTGCTGTGATCTCTCATGTTCATATATTTAATGAATAATAGTTTGTCTCACCTCTTAGAATGTCAGCTCTGAGAAGAATGGACTCTGCCATCCACTATTTTCCCAGCATCAGAAACTTAGTAGAAACTCCATAAGCATGCACTCAGTAAACGAAAGACTGGCAGTGCTCTTGGATTCTGGAGCAAGTCTGGCACGATGCACCATCTCAGTAGTCCTCCAAACATTCCTGGGAGGTAGGGGCTGTTGGACAGCCTCATTTTACTCACTAGGGTGGTAGGGCTCAGAGAAGGGCCATGATTACACTGGGGTCACACAGTGGCCCAGGCCAGCAGTGACTCTCACTCACCCAGGTGACTCAGACCCTGGGATCTGTCACTGTCAGCACCTTGCCTACTGCCCACGCAGAGCTCACTTGAGCCCTGTGGGGACTCTTTCTTCCACCTCATGCACTTTCCTAGCCCCGTCAACTTCCCCTCATCGTTGCTCCTAACCCAAGCCCCTTGCTCCCCACCCTCAGCTAAACAGGACCTGACAGAGGAGTTGTCATTTCCATACAGCTGTCCTGGAGCTGGGCCCTGCCCGAATGCCCCCATTTCCCTGAAAAGACTGAATTGTCTTGGCCATTTCGGGGGCACCTCTCAGCACAGCCCAGGCTGACTGGGCAGGGCCTGGCCAGGCTATTATCTCACATTATCTCACTCCCCTGCTCCTGAAAAGAACCGATGACTGCCCCCCCCTCGGATCTCTCCCGCCTGCTCTGTCTTTTACACTTAATTACCTCACTCATTACCCTGCAGCCTGCAGAGCCCGGACCACAACTGGGGCGTGAGTAATCCCAGCCTCACACACCCAGCCAGTGGCCACAGGAACCAACTGCCCATACAGCCCATAAATAAAGGGCTAGGCCTGTTCCAGCCTTCCCACCAAGAGGTGTAGGCCTGGCCATCCCTCCACCCTGGTGCCCATTGCCCTTTGCCAGTCCTAGTGGTATGAGCTCGGCATCCCCCACTCCAGACAGTGTATTGAACTTTCCCAGGCTGCTGAAACTACAGTTCAGTGCCCTGGAGACAGGTGGAGCAGCAGAGGCCTGTGCCTCTTCCTGACCCAACCCTAGGCCCCCAAGCATGACTTCTGGGGTCTGTGTGACCTCTGCAGCCACTTTCACTCCTCCCCTCCCAAGTACGGAATATGTTCTTTGTATGTACTATTCCTGCCTCACAAGCAGCCTTTCAGAGCACACTGGGGATGGTTAGTTCCTGCTCTGTGTAGAGGCCACCTCCTCTGGGGCTGCTCCATGCTGAAGCTCCAAGTTCCTTACCCCTCAACGCATTGAATCTGTACTGTTTGTTGTCTCTTGAAGGAAGGTCTGAGTCTTGAGCTCCTTTTTCTAGAGCTCCTGGCACAGGGCAAGGCTTTTATCAGGGAGTGGTTAATGAATGAACAAATGAACAGTGAGGCGAGGGCTAGAGTTTGTTGGCTGGTGAGTGGATATCCTGGAGGAGGAAGTTTGTCCCTATTTCATGGGCAGCCTTCCTCTTATGCCATTGGAGTCCAAGGCCTCTCTGAAGGAGGAGCATGGGTAACCATGGGGGATCTGGAACCTCTTTGAGTCCATGCTGCATTCTAGCCACCATTAGGTTGGGCCAGACCCCTTCCCTGCTGTGACCTCTTGAAACACTGGCCTTGCCACCCACCTCCCTGCATGACATGCTCCAGCCCTTGCCCAGAAGAAGCCTGTACAACCTCTCCTCCCTCCACACAAAGCTTGTGCATCACTGTCAAGGAAGGTGAACTAACAAAATAACACAGTGTTACAAAGGAAACCAATAATATTGAAAAAGCTGTCAAATTATTAAAAACAAATTTGCATTATAGAGATACATGTGCTGCTTTATTACACTTGGTAACACAAGATTTAGCAAATTACTGTAGCATTTCTAAGACCTGGTGTTATGGCTTATGTCTAGTTATGCCCCTAAAGCCTCATGTAGTCATGGGGTGGGGACTTCTATAGATTGAGACTTGACTCATGAGTCACTAGGATTATGTGTTTTAGTACTGATGAGATTATCAGTCTGAGTACTGCTGGGAATTATAGGTGTGGCCTGAGGCAGATAGGCTAAGGCAGAGAGCCTGATGTGATTTAAAGAGAGACAGAGAGGGCCCAGCGGGATGGCTCAGTGGTCTAAAGCGCCTGCTTGGGAGCTTGGGCGGCTTCAGGGACCGCGGTTCGATCCCCGGCACCACATGCTGTGCCAGCCCTGCCCTCGGGGTAGGCTGAGTCGGCCATAAAAAATGAGTGAATAAACAAATAAAGGTTCTGAAACAAGATAAATAAATAAATAAATAAATAAATAAATAAATAAATAAATATTAAAAAATTAAAAAAAAAAAAAAGAGAGACAGAGAGACAGACTAGCGCTGTTGCTCTCTGCTCCCCTGGTTGGTCGGTTGCCTCTGTCACCATTGCTGCTGTTCTGCCACCATGAGCTGCTGCTCTCTGCCATGTGCCACTCAGCCTTGGAACCGGCCAAATATGGACTGAAACCTCCAGTAACTGTGAGCTAAATAAACCTTTCCTTCCTTCATTTTGGGTGTCTGGTATTTGCCCCAGCAAGGAGAAAAAAGTAACTAAGACACCCAGTAAACAGAAATGATGCTTCAAGATATCTGAAACATCTGTAATGAGATAAGGACACATCTGTAATTTCTATTGGCAGCAAAGTCATGGGTCCTGCTACTTTCCCTATGGTTTGTTGCCTACATTCATAACCAAAGAAGTAATATGCTTCAGACAGAGATTAGTGAAATTAAAACTGGAATACTTTCCCCCATAAGCTAATGATAGGCCTCCTCAATTTCTTGCTATAGACTCCAGCTTCCCAGGACCCAGGATACGAGGTGACAAATATACCACAGACATCCTAGTACTCCTTCCAGTGTCTTGGCAGGCCTCTGTAATCACTTATAGTGCTCCTTCTCACTGAGCCCAAACTCAGCCCCAGAATCTGTCTCAACACCACATTCTAGCAGTTGATACCAACAACCACAATTATGCCCTAGAGCTGTTGTGGGTTAGCCTTGGGGGAGGAGTCAGTGCCACAGTAGGAATGAGACTAAGGTGAAGGGCTGGTAAAATGAGGTTTAGCAATGACATGGAGGAGGCATAAAAAGAAAACATTTTATGGTAACTTGATACTAGCTTGATGTATGTCATCAGAGAAATTTCAAAAGCTTATGAAATATGCCTGACCATATAATTCGGAGTTTACTAACAGGAGCAAAGGAGGTAATGTTTTCTTTCCCCTCAGTCCTACTCATATATTTCTGGGAGTTTTGTGTTCAATTCTGGGACTTGCACTTTCAGAAGAGCATCAGTCAAAAGAACATGGCTCAGAGTAGCAGCCAAGATATGTGACAGCCATGTCCCATACCCCTCAGCTGCTCATGTCATGAATGTAGGGAGACTCCATCGCCTGTACTATGCTCACAGCTGGAGACACAAATGTGAGCGACATAAGTCCCTGCCTTTAAAGTGAGGGAAGGACAGGAAGAACCTGAGGAGCTGCACTACCCCAAGGCCCTATGGGCCAGAAGGGTGAGTCAGTGGAGAGAGATTAGAACTCAACAGGAAAGCAATCTGAAGCAAAGTTTCCAGGTAATGACATGTGCTGACGAGTTACCCAGGACCCTTGTGCAAACATGTTCAATGGACCTCCAAGTGGGTCAAAAGCCAGCTCTGAGCCTCCATCTCCAAGGAAAAAGAGCTGCAAATTGAGCGGGAGCCACAGCCTGGGGGAGACTTTACTGCTGATACAGTGGGACCCTGGGATCTAGCTTACGATAGACATCTACGCTGTAGAGCCAAGGCCTTGGTCACTGATGGACATCACAACACTGTCCACACAGGTTCTTCAGAGTGCACAGGCTGACTGAGTAACATAATAGCTTCAGAGAAGACTGGGAAGACAGTGTAGACCCCACCAATGGAGACAAGCTCTCGGGGCAAAGGCACTGGGAATCCAAAAAGGCTAGCTGCCCTTCTGCAGCCAGGAGAATACGGTGCTTTGGCATGCTCAGCTCTGGCACTCAGCTTGCCTTCTTGGGACTCAGCTCAGCTCTCCTGAGCATGTGCTATGCTCACAAATCCACTTTCCAGAAGAAGAAAAGAGGCTAGAAAGGGCTCTCTGTCCACTCTGATGCTGATCCAGGCTGCTGAGCTCTAGGCACCACTAGCTGGGAAGCCTTGGATGCAAGATTGTAGCTGCCCAGCAGGACTACAGAGGATTCCCCGGGTCTTCACCAAGCTCTTACTACATTTTGGCCACCAAAGTCACCTCCTTGGAGACAGCTTCCTTGACTATTACATCCAAAACAGCTCTCCCCATCTACCTTAGCCCATGTCACCTGGCTCCTTAGCATTCTGTGACAGAGCACTGGCTTATCCAACAGCATTGGCTTAGTAGGACACGAGCTGCATGACAGCAGATCTTTGTCTTATTCATTACTTTGTGCCTAGCCCTCAGCACAAGATCTGGCACATAGCAGATGCTCAATAAATCTGCTGTGAGCCTTCGGCTAACTTCTTAACCTCTTTGTATCCACTCCCCCCCCCATTATAAAGTGGGGATAAACATATTACTTATCCACAAAATTGGTTGTGAGAGTTCCGTGTGCTCACATGAACAAAGCAGACCTTTTAATGAGCACCTACTTTTTTTTTTGCCAGGCCTGCACAGATCGCTGGACTATCATTAAGAGTTCACAGTGTAGGCAGAGCTCCAGCGAGATGGCACAGTGGGGTCAGAAGTAAGGGAGAGGAGAGGTTCCTTGGGGCTGAAAGGCTCATGAGGTCAACAGTAAGAGAATGAAGCTCACACGGCTGGTGTTACTGAGCCCTGGTGGCGTGCGAATGCCTCAGCTCCTGTCACCCCATGGATACTGTTAGCATCCCCAGACAAGGCTGAAGGACCTGCAAGACAGAGAGAACAGGTGACTGGCGCACAGCAGACTACTGGTTAGTAAGTAGCACAGCAGGCTTTGAACCCAAACCACCCCTGCCTTTATCCCCATGCTCCCTGTTCCTATGTAGCTGGTGCGAGAAAAGGGGGCTGGAAGGTGAGTGCAGGAGGTTGAGTACACTGTGACACCTTCGCAGCCAGCCCACCCGGTCCACTCTCTGAGGTCAAACCCGGGCCAACACAAGGAATCCCTTGCCTCCAAGCAGGTGAGCCCCCTCCCTTCTCATCCAGCAGCTAAGGGTCCCAACCAGTGCCTGAGCAAAGGGTTAGTGAGCAGGAGGTGGAGCTGGTGGAGCTGAGAGGGCTTGACGGCTCTGTGCCAGCAGTCCCAGGAGTGAGGAAATGCCTCTGCAGCTCTGACAGCCACCTCGGCACCTGACAGCGTGGGTCTGAGAGCCTGGCTATGGGGATGAGGGGCATGAAGAAAAAGAGGCCACTATAAGATGAGAAAACCAGCTTTGACCTCGGAGGGAGCCCAAGAATTCTGGGGAAAGTACTCCCCTCCATGCCTCAGCTGTCCCAACTGTCAGGGCTGGGGGAATGGTGCCGACCCCTGTTCAGGTAGAGCTCCTGCTTCCTGAGCCCTGGCCATTGGCCAAGCCTTAGCCAGCTCTACCAAGCAGGTGTTGTCCTTGCCCTGAGTCTACAGAGGTGAAACAGGAAAGAGGGCAAGCAACACAGCTGGACAAGGCACAGTGAGGGCTCGCAGCTGGCTGGGGATGACCCTGGCCAAACTCTAAACCTCCTGGCCCACTTGAATGTGGGGCTCTTGCACAGAGACCTTTTAGCTGTTCTACTTCCAACCCCTGCTCCAGATTCCCTGGCCCTGGTGAACCTGCTGCCAGTCAGTCTCTTCCATAGGTTTCGGAGAGGTCAAGATGTGACCTTGTGCAAAGAGAATGTGACGGTGTCAGAATCAGGAGTGTCTCCAGCTTTGAGGAAAGGTATTTTTGTGGGGGCTTGATGATGTCTGTGTGAGTCAAGATAGGCATCAGTGATACTCCAAAACAACAGGAAATCTCAAGAGTTGAATCAACCTGGCCAGGGCCGAGGGGGCCACAGTAGGCAGGGTCCCAGGAGGCTTGTTCTTCTCCATCCAGGAGATGCACTTCCTGAGCCCTTCCTCTTTGCCTGGCAAAGGGCAGGTGAGGATATGTGATAGTGGATGGAGCAAGTCCAGCCCCACTCAAGGAGCGCTCAGTCCTCACTGGGGGAAGGGACACCCCTCGGAAGGATGCCCCTCTCCTGTGCGTGGACCCCTTCACGATTTTTAAAGTGGGAGACTCCTGGCATAAGATCAAGACTTTGTTGCCAGACAGGCTGAGGAGAATCCCAACAGCCCTGGCTCCTCACTGGGTCTCTTGGGTAAGTCATCCTGGCTCCCTGAGCTCCGGTTTCCTCATCTGCAAAAGCGGGAGAGCAGCCGGGGGTGTGGTGGCTCACGCCTGTAATCCCAGCACTCGGGAGGCTGAGGCAGGAGGACTGGTGCGAGTTCAAGACCAGCCTGGGCTAAAAAAGTGAGCTCAAGGCCAGCCTGAACTGCATAGCAAGACCCTGTCTCAAAAAAAAAAAAAAAAGCGGGAGAGCAACACACCTTGATGGTTATGATAATATGTGGGATAACACACTTAGAATTCTGGACTTGGCTCCTGGCACGTAATACACGCTCAACAAAATGTCAATGTCTTGATCCTCTGGGACTTTGATACATGTTCCTTCCACCATGTGTCACCCTTGTCCTGGCTGGACCTTGGGGTCCAGCAGAAGAGTCATGGAATGGAGGGGCAATGGGCTAAGGAAGGGAGGGAATCAAGCAGTAGGAGCAGCCCATGCAAAGCCCAAGCAGGAGGCTCTGTGGTCTCTCCCATGTTCCCACCACTGCGATCAGCGGCTTCCTGAAGTCTGCAGAAGCTCACAGGTGCTGAACCAATAAAATAAAAATGGAAAAATCCCCGAATTGTATGCCAGGGCCTTCATCACCTGAGAAGAGGTGGCAAAATGGGGAGATAAGGGCATAGACCCTATGGAGACTCCCCAGGTGGCCTCCTAACTCACCCCTGACTGCCTGTGAAACCAAGGACAAATCAGTTAACCTCTCTGTGCTCAGTTTCCCCCTCTATAAAATGGGATCAACAATTCTTTTTGCCTCCCAAGTGTGAGGGCTCACCATAGTGAATCTGTAGTGTGCATAGATCTATACCTGGCATGTGGCCCAGCACTCCTCATTGATTAAATGAATAAAGAGAAACAGGAGAGCCACAGGGCAATGCTGCTTGGGTCTCCACTGGGCTCAGTCCTGGAGTTTCCCTGGCCTACCACCTTGGCCATTTCCAGGACACCAGCTGCTGACAGACAACAGCTGGAACTTGGCCCGGTGCTTATGTGGTCCTCATGCAGGCCACCTCTGCTGGAATCTTTGCCTCAGGGCTGCCAGGGTGGCCAGGTCTTCCTTGGAGCTGCACCAGGCCTGGGTCCCTCTTCTCAGCCTCTCTCCTCTGCCTTTCTCTGCCCAGGTCATCCTCCACCCCAGATGGCAAGATGTCTTCCTTTGCTCCCAGAAAGTGGCCCCCAGTAAGACTCTTATATTTTTATCTTCTTTATGTCACATCTGCTTCTCTGAAGACTCAAACAAAGAAAGAAAGAATGGAGTGTCTATTGAATTTCTGATTCCCCACCATGCACTTTTGGAGAGCCAGAGCCTGGGTGCACACAGCTGTGAAGTAATCCAGCTTCAGCCTCCCCACAACCCTTCCCCCTGCCCAGAGGAGGAGGTCTGGATAAACACACTCAGAACCTGGGCAGGGCAAGTGGAGCTTATGGGAGAAAGCCATGGCAGGGCAGCACAACAGATGCATTTGCGGCCGCTATCTCCTTGGAATCCATACAGAATTCCATTATCGAATCTGGATAGCAGCTCAGGGACCATCTCATCCCATCCCCATTTGACAGACAAGAAAGCTGAAGCCCAGAAGGCAGAGCAGCGCCACTGCAGGGATAGGCTCCTGGCTCACAGCACTGCCCTCCTTCCTGAGATGCTGAGTGAAGCTGCAAGTCCCAACATGCCCCAGGCCCTTTACAGTTGCCAGGGAGGTCTTGGGGTGGCTCTGCAGCCTGCTTGGTTCCAGCATCTCTGAATGGCCTGGACTCTGGTAGTCACCTCCTCCCTGATGAGAAGTGCAGGCACAGGGACCTTGAGGCTATGAACAGTCCTACACCCTTACCTGAACAGCAGGCCAACAGTAGCCACAGGGAGGCTTAAGGGAGTGAAGATAAGTAAACAACAAAAGTCAGTTTTTCCTGGGTCATGTGACTGCACCAGGCCCTGTGCTAAGCACATTAGGGATGCTATCATCTAATCACCACTGTAAGGCAGGTCCTACTTATGCTCCCATTTTACAGATGGGGAGAAAAGGTACAGAGAAAGACATGGATGGGAGGTGGTAGGGCAGGAATTTGAACTGAAAATAAACTGCTCCCAATCCTTAGACCTGATGCCCTAGGCAAAGCCTGCTTCTCCGAATACATCAGCAGCACAATGCCAGGCCCAAGGAGGCTGTCAGTCATGTCATGATGGGTGTAATCATTGTTGTCATGGAGAAACCTGCCATTGGCCATGCTACCCTTCCCAAACTGGAAGAAGGAATAATGAATATTCTGACATGTTTTACTAAACTTCATTTCTTTTATTTAGAAGCAAATAGATAATTAGCTTATTGCTAGCTTACTCCAGATAAATGCTGAACTAAAATATTTGAGGGTCTTTTTGGAACATACAAAGAGGAGGAGGAGAGCTCCCTTGTCTTTGCTCCAGCCATCTTTCCCTCCGCTGTGCATGTTGATTTTTGTTTTGGTTCATAGTTGTGAACATGCTGTGAGAGATTTCTGGGTTCTGCATCCTCCACTTAACATAATTCCATGAGTTTTTCCCTATACATAAATTTTTAATGACTGCAGAATATTCCATCAATATTGGGTCTGCACTTCTGTGGAGTCTTCACTTCCTGGCAAAGCAGTGGATCACCTCTCCATCTTGACCAGAAAGAAAGAAGAATGTGAGAAGAACCAGTCCCAGCTCTGTCTCTAAGTTACTACAGACCACCAAAGACTTGTTGAGTTCTCTGGGCTTAGTCTTGCCATGTCGTCCCAGGAGGTTGGCGTGGTAGCACCAGCAGGCAGCCAGACAAGAGCTCACTAGCACCCATTTGTCTTATTTATCCCCAGGGACTAGACACTCCTAGTAGACAGAGATATACCAGCGTCCAGCACAAAATAGGGCCATACCGGGATAGCAGTCGTCAACTGAACAAATGAACAGCTTCCTCTATGGAAGCAACCAAAAGTTCCTCTCCAGCCAGTCAGGCCTATGGTTATAGGAACATTCTGGGTAAAATCTCAGCAGCAGAGTGAGATATGGGCCTACCACTGCCAACTTCCTGAGCTCATCTCCTTCTGTTTCTTGCTAACCCTAAAGCTCATTCTTCAGCCCAAGGTCATTCCTACCTCCGAGCCTTTTGAACTTGGGGAGCCTCTGCTTGGAGTCCCTGTTCCGTGGCTCCTCCATGGCTGGCTCAAGTCCTGGCATGACCATCATACCTCACAGGAGACCTCTGCTGCCACCCTATCTAAAGGCATCATCGCCCTCCATGATTTCACCCTTTGTCCTGTCCTCACATCATCCAACGACTCTCAGAAAGAACAAGGTTGTCATAAGTGTTTCTATGCTTAGTGTCCACCACTCTTCCTTGCATGCCAGCTCCAAGACTACAGGGACCAGGGGTACCTGGCTCACCATTCATTCCATGGCACCCCATGAACATGTGATAAAAGAATACTAGATGCCGCAGGCACAATTTTCCATGAAGAGTCCAAGGGCACTGAGCACCTATTATATGCCTGTGACCATTGCAAGCCCTTGATAAGTAACAACTTTTACGATGCTGTCAAGAACCCTAAAATTAGCAACAGGTATCATTCCCATTTTATAAATGGGAAACTGAGGCACAGGTCAGTTGAGTAATTTGCCAAGGTCTCACAGCTAGCAGGGAGGAGATCTGGAGACTTGGGAGCATGCTGTGAAGAGTGTGCTAAGCCAGGCACAGAATGGAGTCTCTGTCCTCATGCAGCTCAGAGACTAATGGGCAGACTGGCTTGGTGCACAATGAAGGACATCAGAGATGCCTCCTGGAGGGAGTGCCTCAGCTGCGTCTGTAGATAGGCCAAGGCCAGCAGAGGAGAAGTAAAGGGAAGGTTGCTTCACAGAGGAAAAGGGATGCCTGAAGAACTAGCGCTATGCTCCTTTGGCTGGAGCTGAGACACAGAGGTGTGCCGTGGAGCAAGGGCTATGTCACCTCACCATTCAAGGACTGAGGTTTTAAAAAGTCCCTAGAGGCAAGGGACTTGAGGCTAACAGACAATAGGATGGAGAAGGGACACCCAGATAAAGCAAGACCAAGATCAGAGCCCCAATTTTTATTCTTAAATTCCCTGAGCCACACATCAAAGGCCAGGCTAGCCTCTGACCTAATGGTGCCCAGAAGACACTGAGGTCTCTAGAAATTGCAGCAGTCTCATTGTGTGACCTCAGTCACCTCCATGCCCTCTCTGAGTCTTATATTTCCAACTGGTATTGAATGATCCAGTACCCAGAGGACATTCCTACTCCATCAGCTTCATATACATCCACAGAATGCCATGGGCCAGGAACATCCTGATGTCTGTGGAATCCAGTTCTAGGACCCTTATGCACTGGCCATCCCACACTTGTGGAGGCAGCCCACCACCCTGGGGCTGTGCCCAGCAGCCTCTGGATGTCAGGCTGGGTTCTCTTGCTCCTTAGTTCTGACAACACATGGGGTGTGTGTAGAAATTTTCCAGGTTTAACCCAGAGTAGGGTGGGGGGCTGCTCAGATCCTTCCAGAGACAAAGGAGCTGACCTGCAAAGAGTTCCAGCAGGAGCCCCGCTTCCCCTCCCTTCCCCCCTCTCCTTTCCCAGTCCACGTGTCTCTATTGTCTGCTCCCCGCTTCAGGGAAAGACACAGCCTCGGATGTGTCAAAACCACCACCACCACCACCCCCCCAGCAGCAGGGAAATTAATTACTGGGCGATTTTCACTTCCTCTTGCAGCGCTCGCCTGAGATAGGCACTGGAATATGACTGGCTGACAGAGGCCAGCACCGGCATGGGGACTTGCTCCCCCCATCAGTTCCGGGAGAAAGTTGAATCCCAAATGCAATAGGGGGCTCCAGTGGGAGCCCAGGCTGGAAGTGGTGGAGGGGCTTCCTCTAGTTAAAATTGGTGTCCATATCGACCACTTCAGAATTGGGCAAAGGGCGAGGAGTGTAAGCAGGCAGGAGGTGGTCCTTGGCCCGCTCACATTTCTTTGCACCCCCTTCCCTGCCTCTCCATGTGCCTGAACCCCACCTGCTCCACTCGCGCTCGCTCTCTCCCTCTCTCTCCCCCCTCCCATCCCTATTTTGCAGTTTTTTGGTTTTTTTTTTTTTTTTTCCTTTCTTTACATCTCCAAGGGGCTGCCTTTTTGTGTGTCTGGATCTCTTTTCCTCCCCTGGGTTCAGGGGAGTGTGCTGCTACTTTCTCCTCTGTCTTTCTTCTGTTGCGTGCTTGTGTCTTTTTGTCCTTATCAGGTCTCTCTGCTTCTATTCCTACCTTTTTCAGAGTCTCTCTCTCTCTCTCTCTCTCTCTCTCTCTCTCTCTCTCTCTCTCACACACACACACACACACACACAGGCACAAACGCTCCCCTTTCTCCGTCTCTATCTCTGCGCCTTTCTCGTCCTCACTTTCTCCCCTCCTGCCTGCTCTCTGCTCCCCGCTCCTGCCTGCCCCCGCCGGCGCTGGTTCAGGGGACGTGTGCGGAGCGATTGTCCTAAGGGACATTTGATGGATTAGAGCGCTGAACAGTTCCATTGCTAGGGGACCACCTGATCTCCTCCAGCCTGCGTCCCATATAAAGCCGACAGCCGGAGTGCTGAGCACAGCCCCACGACCGCCAGTCTGCGCGCCGCCGCCGAGCCGAGTCGAGCCGAGTGGGAGCCGGAGCCCGAGCCCAGCCCGGCCGCCCGGCGCCCGCCCGCCCGCTGGGAGCTGTCCAGTGCTGAAACCCCGAGCGCACAGCCAATCGCGCCCGAGGGCCGCCTCCCCAGCCCCGCTCCGCGCAAGTGCCCCGCTGAGCCCCCGCCGATTGCACCATGCCGCGCTCCTTCTTGGTGAAGAAGATCAAAGGCGACGGCTTCCAGTGCAGCGGGGTGCCGGCGCCCACATATCACCCTTTAGAGACCGCCTACGTGCTGCCTGGAGTCCGGGGGCCTCCCGGGGACAACGGTGAGTGGGACCCAGAGAGGCGGAGAGGGGAGGGGAGCTCCAGCCCTCCCCAACTTGGGTCACGAGGAGGGGCACGCGTGGATGGGAACCCCGGAGGAGATTTCTCCTCGGCAGTGCGCGCCTCCAGGACTTCCCGAGGGCCGGCGGGCGGGGCTGGGACTCGGCCTTACAAAGGGTAAGTCGCAGGATCGGCCCATCCTGTAGCCACCCGCCAGCAGGGACTTTGAAAGTTCTGGCCCTAGCCAGGGATGGGTAAGGGGTGCTGAGAGAACAGAAAACAAGCTCAGGAAAGGCCGTGCTGGGGACTGAAGCACAAGCAGTTAGGGGGTACCTTCCTCCCCCTGGCTGAGGGACAGGGCTGGCTGCCTGAGTGTGCCTGGTGGGACGGGCAGAGAAGTCTGGAATGACACTCTGGGGAGATGGGGGTAGCTGGGGCCACCCTCCTTGGCTTCAAACATTCTCTCCCTTCAAACCTGCTCCCCTTGGTAATCCCAGACAAGGGCTCTCAGAACCCCCTCTCTCAACAACTCTTTTGTTAGCCTTAGCCACATGCTTGCCATAGGCTGGGCCTGTCCTGCGAATGGCAAGGATTGGGGACTTCTGGGACCAGTTCTTCTACAGTGGCTCCTGGTCCCTGGATGGCATTCCCTCCCATTTCTAGCTTCTCATCCCCTCCACAGCCAACCTTCATATCTCTATATGCCTCTCCACCCCTTGCCCCACCCCCACACCCTACCTCTTCTCAGAGCAAGTTCCTGCAGGGACAAGGGTTTGGGGGACAGAAGAAGGAATGTCATTCAGGCCCCATATGGGGTGCTCTCTGGAGGTCACACAGCAGAAAGTGTTTCTGTGGGCTCCATCCTCTACCAAGGGGGTCACAAAAAGGTTCCCCTTTGATGGTTCCCACCAGGCAGGTGTCTGGAAAGGAGTTCATTTAGTAGTGAGAGATCTGACATCATGTGTGGCATCAGCTTTGAGGAGAGAGAGAGAGGGAGAGAGAGAGAGAGAGAAGGAGAGAGAGGGAGAGGGAGAGGGAGAGAGAGAGGGAGAGGGAGAGAGAGAGAGGGAGAGAGAGAGGGAGAGAGAGAGGGAGAGGGAGAGGGAGAGAGGGAGAGAGGGAGAGGGAGAGGGAGAGAGAGGGAGAGGGAGAGATAGAGAGGGAGAGAGAGAGGGAGAGAGAGAGGGAGAGGGAGAGGGAGAGAGGGAGAGAGGGAGAGGGAGAGGGAGAAAAGCACCAAGAGAGGGGGGCTGAGATGGCAAAGACAGAGAGGAGGGTCTGTTTCAGGGATTTCCAAGCTCTTCAATCACATTCCAGTACTCTGCCATGCCAGGTAGAGAAGGGGTGCTGGGCAAAGGGCTCTGTGACATCATCAAGGTCAAAGAAGTCAGGGAATGATTGAAAAGACCCTCAGCTCCTGGCCTCCCCCATCTACCCAACAGACTCCCCTTCTCTTTTGCCCATATGCCCCCTATTCTGCTACCCTCCACCCTGGGTCCCAGTGCCTCCTAGGATGAAAGGCAGAGCCCAAGGATATGGCCTGGCTGAGGGTTGGCAACACAGAGGGTGAACCTGGGGCCATGCCAACACTGGGCACTGGTACAAAATGAAGTACTTGCAAGACTAGGAGGTGGGATCCTTAAGGCTGGATCCCAGCCCCTGAGGCCCCTAGACCCTGTCCTCTGTCAACTGAGGAAACCCATAGAACCTCAGAGTTCCCAAACTACAGGCAAAACTGCAGGCTGTGCCTCAAGAGGGAGGCAGGAAAAAGTCTTGCCTTAAATTCATCCCCCACTACTGTGGGGACAGTAGTGTTTCTGTGGAGGTTCTACCAGTTCTGATACCTGGAGAACTCCACCCTCATCCCTTTCTCCAGGGGGTCCGATCAACTCACTAGCCTCAGAGAGATTCTAGGACTGTTCTATAGCCTGGCTGGCCTGGGTTTAGTTCATTTGCTGTGTGACCTTGGGCAAGTTCCTTTCCTTCTCTAGTCCTCCCTCTCCCTAGCAGTCAAAGAGTAAGGATGTCATGAAGCAAGCATCCTTCTGTAAAGATCAGGTGTGGTGTGGGACACCCTGTAGACGCCTAGATCTAGCACAATGTTGGGAAGCCATTGTCAGGGTTTCCTTAGGACTCTGTTAAACACATGCCCCTTGCTGAAGGTGGCATAGTTTCTAGACTCAGGCATATTTCTTAGCTCAGTCTCTGCCCTGCAGTAAGGACAGGCCTGGCCACCTTGGCAGTGTCTGCTGTGGACTGTCAGTGCTAGACATAGGCTGTCCCTTCAAGCCCTGGTAGGACCATGAAACACAGGATCTGTTACATCATGTTTCCAGGAGCATTGCCCTTTCCTGGGGTGTGGCCAGACTAGGCAGTGAGGGCTCCTTCACTCCATGAGAGTGGGTACTGGGCCTCCTCAGAGAGTCTGCAGACTCCTGGTAGCCCGTTGTCTCCGCTCTGCCGGAAATAACCTTGCTAAGCGTTTGAGGGAAGTGTGAAAAATTGCTGAGCTGACGTTTTTTTCTCTCTCAGCATGTGTAAGTGTGCCGGGTAAACAAGGAGAAAGAGAGGAGGGGGAAATGAGGAGAGGGAAGGAAAAGAAGGGAGGGAAGAGGGAGGGAGGTGGCCAGAGGAGGGAGGGCCTGGGGCTGAAGATAGTTCCAGTTATTAGAAAGATCTTCTTACAATCCTTTCCTGCAGCTCTGGGTCAGGATGAGGCTGGGGGCAGGGAATTCAGGCTGCAAATGGGGAGGTCTGAGAAGGCAAGACTCCTACACACAGACGTAGGACTCCAAGTTAAAGAGTCTCCAGCTAAAGGAAGGCCTGGGAATGCTACAGAACTTCCAGAGGTCTGCCTCTCTGCCTCTCTGCCTCTCTGCCTCTTTGCCTCTCTGCCTCTCTGCCTCTCTGCCTCTCTGCCTCTCTGCCTCTCTGCCTCT
>PVJA010011081.1:0-45711 GCA_004027025.1 Myocastor coypus | reverse complement strand
TGAACTTGCACCGATCCTCCTGCCTCAGCCTCCTGAGTGCTGGGATTACAGGCATGTGCCACCATGCCCGGCTGACTTGAGCCTTTTATAGCTCAGCATATTAATCTGGCCTTACGTTTTATGCTTTGTGATTTAGCTTTTCTGCTGGATGGTTAAGAACAAGTTAAAACAAGACCTATCTAACAAAAATGTAACTTTTGTGTCTGACAAGGCCAGTCAAATCCCCTCAGATTTACTCTGAGGCCATGTATAACATTTTGTAGAACTTTTGTCAGTGTCAGCCTTCTGGATGAGTCACCGCCATTGCTTGACCAATTTGCTCTTGGTGAAAGCCTGAAAGAATGCTTTCTCTCCAAGTGACTCTCCTTAAGCATACTGTACATCATTGATCCCTTTGCTCTGTGGCCCCATAATCTCCTGGAGCAGAAAATTTGGGACACCACTAAATTATAAAATGTTATAGTACAGGTTGTTTGATGTGCTGAGCATTGTGGTCTTTTAGATTCATGCTGCTTCTAATGTCATATCAATTATTGCTATATTCTTAAATAAATGTTTGTATTTTTTCTATTAAAAAGGGGTAATAAAAGAGAATAAGAGAAAAGGAAGAAATGCCATAGGACTGACCTGCTACAAATTTGTTTATTGTTATATTTCTAAATTTCTGTGTAAAAATGTGTAATTGGTTTTTCCATCACGTTTAATAGGGATTTACTAGAATATCAATGATTGATGGCAAATACCGGTTCTATGTTAAGTCTAAGGTGTTTGATATTCAGAGACACAGTGATGTTAAGCTCAAGTGCCTATGTTATACGGTCATAGTATCACTAAGCTTCTCTTCTGGAGGGTTAACCATATTAGCTTGAAGATCAAAAAAGTAGAGAAAAAGAAGAGTTACAAAGATAGCCAATATTTTGGCCTTAACCTGTCTAGAGCAGTGAGGTCTTGGGACATAATCTAATCTATTTTTTTTATTAATACTAATGAGAAGGAAACAGCAATGAGTCAGTTTCACAGCAGGTTAGTAGGAAAGATACAATAATTAATACATTGCATATTGTTGTCTTCATAGTAGTTATTCAGAGTACAAGATGCAGACATGATGTCTTGTATAAATACTATTAGCAAACATCTTTCTTCTACTATTTTTGTAACACACTTAAATCAATCTTTTGACATAGGATAGCCTTTGTAGTCAATCATCTCTTTCTAGTACATATGAAGCTTTCGCCTAATTGATTGTCCTTTAATGGAATGTCTTGAAGAAATTCCTGACATTGTCTGGATTGTTTAATACCTAAGCATTTCTAAGTGTAACATTTGCTAACAAAGACATCATTGAAGATCCCCCCATTTTGACAGATGCTTTAGTGTTCGTTTGACATATGCCTCTTATCATGATTAGCTAAATCACAAGAGAAAACCAGATATCTGAATCTAAAAGAAAAAGCTTATAACCCTTGTTTTACCTTTATTTAGAAGACCTTAATACCAGGAAGGCATGACCTCATTTTAATATATCACGAGTTGAGCAACAACGAATTGTCACAGCCATATGAAACTTACTTTTCAATTTAGTTTTGTGCCCAAAACCTCTTTGAATGAAAAAATCTTCTTGTTTTATTCATAGAATAGTTAGCCTTTCAGTGATGATCCATGTAAGCATATCACAATAACACATTTAACAGTGTTTTTTGTGGTGTCACCCATAAAGCCATAAGAACTACTGGGGACCCCTTGGTCAGCAACAGCAGATGTAGGATTTTTTCCAGGCAGCTGTTCTTTTATTTACCAAGGGGGGCCCTGCCCAATAGTCCCCCAAGGGAGGTCTATGCAACTGCCAATAATTTTTGATGAGAATTAAAATCTGTCAGAATCATATCATAACAAATAACACATTATTTTGACTAATAACAGACTCTGAAATAATTATACACAGACAACAGTATGTATAACATTTATAAAACTGATTTTGACATTATTTTGACCAGACTGAAACTCGAATGCAAACATATCTTTCATTTTGATGGCATTTAGCTAGACGCTGACTTGAATGACAGCATTCGGCACTGCAATGTAGAGCTCCCCTCCTCCAGCTCCAGTCTCACCACCTGCTTGAGTACTGAGTTCCTTATGGCTTCAGCCAGGACAAATACGATGGAAGGAAAGAAGAGTTGAATAAGGAGGGCAAACCAAAAGAATCCAAATATGTGCTGTACTGGTACAAATTCCCTAGGGTGACTGCGTACATTACACATGTGTAAAATGTACCAATGAACTTAATTTTCAAAAACTGGAATTACCATGTGCACTATGAATCTCCAACTTGTGATGACAAATTTATAAAGGTTGTCAAGACTTATTTTCATGTGACCAAGTCAGAATACTCATTTTTGTTTCTTTAACCATGGATTTTACTTAATAATATTGAACTGAAACAGCAAGACTGAATCAATCAACTACGTGTTCCTGTGCATGTAATGAAATTCGCATAACTCTATATAAGTAATGTAAATACAAAGAAAATATTGTTTTACTAACAAATATAAAGAACATTAGCTGTGAAGAAATAGCAGGAATACCAGTCTCAAACACATGCACACAAGCAAAGCTATAATACCTACTTCAAACTATAACTGTGTGTTCTACATTCATTGAATGGGTGACAGTAGAGTAACCAGGACACAGAAGTACGCTAACAGAAATGGAAGGAAAACACTCCCAAAATGCTCCATCAAGCTAAAGTGATGCATCTGGACCTTTTATCCAAAATTATACAAATAATGTCTTTTCAATTTCTACCAATAGCCAGATCTGTCAATGTATTGCATAAAGTTTGTCATAAGTAAACTTAAGCTATCTTTTATCAAATCCTAAATTTTATATCGTGAGTTTCTGATACATAGATTTAATTTTAATTAAAATAAAGCTAAGCGATGTATCAAATGATTAGTATTCATCAATAACCGTTTTACAGGCAGCCAATATTATGATCATTATCTACCTCATAATTGACAAATTATGAAACAAGTAATTTAAAACTATTAAAATGTTTTTGGGGGGCAGGGATCTAACTGAGGACCTTGTGCTTGCCAAGTAAGCACCTGTGTTGCTGAGCTATCTCCCCAGCTATAAATACTGAGCTTTTCAATTTTTCTAATCTTTTTATGTGCTCTGCATAATATCAGACACTAAAATGTTTAAAGTTTCTTCATTGCATTAAGTTGATAACATTATTTTGAAAACAAAATGTATCAAAGAATAAATTTGACAACAAAATATATCAAAAAATAAATATGATAGTTCAATTCACTTCAAAATAAAATTGGGATAGCACTAAACTTTCCTGACTAATGGTTAAGAATCTATTGCATATTGTAAGCCCATGCTGGGCCAGGAAGCTAGCTCAGTAGCATGAGAACTTGGCTGGCAAGTGCAAGGTCCTCAGTACAATCCCTAGTACCACAGCATGAAAGAAAAAAAGAAAGCAAGAAATCTTTTAAGCCCCGCAATAAAGTATTTTTCTCAAGCCTCTCATTAAAGATTCTTTCCTACGTTGTCACTGACTTGGTTGCTTTTCTCTCACTGCTGAGACAAAATACCTAGTGTCTAAATTAAGGAAGGAAGGGTTTAGTTAGCTCACGGTTTGTGCAGGTTTCAATGTGTAATCAGCTGGCTGCAAGGCAGAGGAGCATCGCACAGAGGCAACAGATCGAGGCAGCAGAAGGCAGCAAAGGTAGCAAGAACACAAGGGCAAGAGCAAGGCCCTGTCCCCCTCACCGTGTGCAGGCTGCCCGCCCACACCACCTCTGTCCCTTCGTCTTGCTCAGGTTCAGGGTGAACACCAAGTGAGGAGCTTGGCCCCCTCCAGAATCACTTAGGTGAACTTCTAAACTTCTCAAGGAGACATAAAAAGAACAACTTCTTAGAGTGCTAAGGGCATGACCTGTACACTCAGAAACATAGAACTGCTGAGTTATTTAAGGAAGCTTCTAGGCCATCACCTGCTCAGTGAGACAAACCCACCGATCCCCAGCAGAATCACCCCAGAAGGCCGGCTTGATCAGCAGCTTTCTGCCGCTCTGTCTCTTTTCTTATTGCACATCTGTAATGCCGCCTCCCCAGCCAGCCCAGGCCTGCGGTCACAAGTGGAGTGACACACGCAGAGCTGCCAGGACTCAGCCCGGGGCATGAGAACGCACATTCTGAGCCTGCCTGAGAGGCACCACAGAGACACACAAGTACATTTTCTATTATTGCCTTGTCTTATGAGAACTCAGGAAAAATATTCTACATAAAACAACTCTCGTCAGAGAAGAACAGGAGAGAGAAGCAAGATGGCTTGGACAGCTGCACTGTGGGTTTCTGCTGCTCTATGAAAAGGAGCTGTTATTACTTAATTTGTCTCATCTTCTTTTCTGAATTCTTTGACCATCTTCTCTTCTTAATTTCCTATACATTTCTTTCTTTTTTCTTTCTTCTTTCGGTGTTACATGTATATATCTGGTAGTATGAACAACTAGTTTGAAGACAACATTATGCATTATGACAAATAGTGTGAAATTCATATTCTTTTAAGTGAAATTCTGTATCACTTGGAATTTTTCTGTTTTAATACTATTTTTTACTATCTTTAAAGTATAAACTCTCATCACATGCTGATGATTCAAGGTATGGTTTCAGAAGTCAAGAGAACACAGTATCAGTGCCACTTTCGGTTACTTGAGCATCTGGCTTTTCATTCTTATACAGAAAGCTTACAACATGTTGAATTTATGAAAGAGAGTACAAATGTATGCCCAAACATCAAACGAAACATGTGCCAGAGACGTTTACCTAATGTACCTGACGTTCTTTTTATTTAGTGAAAAGGAAAAAACAAGTTTTATTCAGCACAGCATGCAATACATAACTGGTTAGGCTTCCTAGAGCTTGAAGAGGTCATTTGACTGAGCTCCAGGTAAGGTGACTTAAGAAAACATGCGTGCTACTCAGAGCAAGCTGGCCCCAGTCCTTTGCTTCTGCGTTCTGTCCCTTTCCCCACTGCAGTAGGTGAACACCAACGTGCAGAGGGCAACTCCTGCAGTCTTGGCCCATCGGTTATAACCGCAGATCACACAGTAGCCAATTAAGAGAAGTCTAAGTCCGACGCTATGGAACATGTTTACCTCTAGATTTGTTTGCTGTTAAAGACTTAATGTTTAAGCAGTGAGGGCTTGGGGTTGTTCTGTTATGTATAAGCCAAGCTTTCATAGTAGAGCAAATTAGGCAGAGCATAGTACAAGCAGACTAGCAATGTGGGGTCATCTGATAGGAACAGGTTGGGTACAGAAAGGAGCCTCAAAAGCAACAATAGCGAAAATATGCATGACTACAGCTGTAGTATGGATATTGTTTAATGTTTTAACATCAGGTACTTAGAGGCCAGGCATGCTTCCACACAGATTTCAGAAGGAGGGCTGGGAGGCCAGGCGGTGTGGTCTTCAGAGGGCATGCGTGAAGCTGAGTGTGAAGCTGAGGGGGCCGTGGTGACTCCCAAAGGTTGGAGAGTCAGGTATATGGGTCACCTGACAAAGGCTGCAAAGGGTGCGCACAGCCAGCCCAAGAGTGCAGTCGTGGGAGTGACACCGACAGCCGAGCTCTAGGGTGGAGCCACCCAAACACTTTGGACTTCACCACTAACCACAGATTACGAAAAGATTATGGGCTTAAATGTCTGCCCTAATGGATTTTGGCCTGGCGTATTTCCACTGTTTCCTGACTGCCTCTTTACACCCTTGGAATGGAAATGTCTGTCTTATAGTATTATACTTTGGGAGAGTTTAAATTTCTCTACTTTTGAACATGGCCTGCAGCTAAGAGTTTGCCCCAAATCTCAGAGGAGGTTTATCAGCTTAGACTTTAGAGCAATTCAGAAATTTTCGGACAACTGAGGCAACTCAGAGATGGACTAAACGCCTTTTTTGCATAAAGAGATGTGCATGAATCTTAGGGAGGCCAGGGGCTCAATGTTATGGCTTTTGTCTAGACATCTCCTCAAAGCCTTATGTGGTCACAGGTAGAGCTTCTCAAAACTCACTGGGTCTTTATGAAGCGTCTGATGCCAAGGTAAGTGCGCAACGCTGAGATCAAGGGTGTGTTGTGACTGGGGTGGGGGTGGGGATCACTGCTGGGCTTGGCCTTTTGAGTAGCAATTCACCCGCACTGAGTGTGAGTGCAACCTGGTGAAAAAGAAAAAAAGAGATGAAGTGAGCACTGGCTGGGAGACGCCTCTGTGGCTTGCTGTCTCCTGCCTGCCTGTTCTGTGATGCACTCTCCTACACCACGCACCTTGCAGGTGGCTGGGTATGAGTTGAAACCTCGACGAACTGTGAGCTGTGATGAGCTTTTCCTCCCTTAACTTTTGGTGACAGACATTTTGTGTCTACAACTATTTATTTGGAATTCGGCGAAGATATATGTATATACGTATCCATATTCATATACAGATACACACACATAGCTGGCAAATTTGGAAATCCTTGCATGGGAAAACAATTCCAGTCTTTCAACTTTTATTCCTATGAGACTCTTTTACACAACTTCTTACATCACCCTACGTTCCCAAATATCTCAGTTTAAGAGACAAAGGAAAATAACACACTGAAAACAATTTCTATACAATACACACATAGATTCTAAAAATGTAGAGATAGAATATTGATAATGCTTTGAAAAAACATTGATGTTCAGATAATAGACAGAACGTAAATAGAGATAATTATTGAAGCAAGTAGTATTCGTTTAGAGTTAATATGACCAAGCCATTGGTGTAGACATCCTGGAAAAGGGCCAGAGCAGAGGAAGGTCAGGAATGAAATCAGGAAGAATAGGAAACGGGGAGAGGGAGCTTAGGCAGGGGGGAGGGGAGGCAAGGTGACTCGGGTTGGGCGGTAAGAATTCCAGGAGAGCAGCCTGTTCTGCGTGAGCTTTACCCACAAGCAAGACAGAGAATAAAATTATCAGGCTTCCTGAATGCCTGGCCTGCTTGTACATAAGGTGTTGGTCTTCAAGACAGAGCTCTGAGAAGTTAATGAAATGAAAACAAATTTCAGGTTAATTACTCACTTACTTCATGGGTATTTTTGGCTATGGTCTATGAATCATATTTCCTTGATTCTAAAATACTTTCACTTATAAAATACACTATCAATTCTATAGTAGTTTTGTAGAGAAAAATAACTACTGTAGTAGATGAACACAGAAATTAAGAACATCTTAATTGGAGGAACTAAAACAATATAAATAGGCACCTACTTCTCTACACTTGCAATTTAAACGCATTCTCAAATAGAAATTAGTACATGTGTTTTTTATCTATACAGATAGTTCTGTAAACATTGCCCCTAGAAAAGAAAGAACGCTGTCAAGTTCCATTCATACAGTAGACCTAGCAAGTAAAATATAACCTTATAAGTAGTTTGAGGACTTTTTCTGAAAAAATAAACATGTTATTTTATTTTCTTTAATTTAGAAAATGTACAAATTATATTTGCCTAGCAACATTTTAATTATTGATGAATATTTTTGCCATCGATGCCCATAATTATTGCAAATTTTGGTATTTCAAATATATCATCAAGTGAAGATCTATGATAAAGACTTCTCACAGCTGGAGAAGAAATGCCATGTGAGCCGTGAGCATGTGTTGGTGATATTAGGGTCCCTGCATGGGCGGAGTGACAGATATAATTTTTACATCCTTAAAATATCATGCACAGATGGGCACATAAAAATATTCTATAAATGTAAGACGTGAGTTTGAACATTTTCCCAAGGAAACACTGAATGATGAGATAGAATAAAAAATTGATATTCTTGTTACATTAGCATCCTTAGATGCATTGCTCCCGTTGCATGATGTCTAGTGTGTGTGATGGCTCCTGATTAGTCGTCCTGTCATGTTTCATGCAGCCCTGGGTGGGGCTCTCTCAGAGGTGGTGGACTGAGCCCCGGTGCAGGGCTAGCATGAAGGCTGCTAGCACCAAGGCTGTGGGTGCTCTCTGCCCGAGGTTGGCTCACCTGGAAGCAAGGCAAGGAGCAGAAAGCTGCTTGCTGCTAAGAGGACATGTCTCCTCGCGACTATCAGGGTCTTTCCCCAGCCAAGAACAGTTGCTTGAATGTATTGGTCAAGTGCCAGGTTACCCTGCCACGGAAGCCACTGACTGGAACCTCTCTAAACTGTGAGCTGGGTGTTTTGGCTCCACAACGACAGAAAAATATGAGAGCCACAAGACCATTTTATAAACACCTGACAATTGTAGTGTACATGGAATACAATAATAAACTCTGTAGTTTTTTAATGCATGTAACGAAGCAGAATTTTTACTTTTCAGAAAGTATATCTAGAGTTAGAATAAAAGTAAAATATTCTCAGCTTCTCTCCTCTACTATTTAGGTTCTTGGTGCATCAGTTACACAGTTAAGCCATTACACCTGATCAGTGTGACTTGAGTGCAGTGTTTATTCTTTGGCTGTCATTGTTCAGGTCGAGAGTCACTCACTTGTCCGCAGCTCACTGGTGTCTACAAGGCAAATGTTGGACAGGAAATAACAGCACTCTGTGCCTCTCCGTACAATTACAATTCTTTTTCTGTTTTATCTTTCTTTTTTTCTCTCTTTCCTTTTTATTGTTTGGCAACAAGGATTGAACTTAGGGCCTTGCACTTGCCAGGCAGATGCTTATGTCACCGAGCTATTGCCCTAGCCCTGAATTTCTTATAGGCAGCCCATACACAGGATGAAGTAATTATAAGATTATGCATTCATTTCATAACCATGCATAGTTTGCATTAATCTATTATATCCTTTCTGTTGTGAGACTTGTATATGAAAAAATTTCTTGTCAAAGCCAGTGCAGCTAGTTTCATGTCTACTTAGATCTATGCTAGAAGTTAAAGGACAAATCGATGCTGATAGACAACTTGTACCATCAACCCCAAAAGCCTCTGGTTCTTTTGTGAAAATCTTCTGCACTGTTTTCCAGCAATATTTTTCTCACTATTATCTGGATTTGTCTCATCGTCACTCACCTCCCAACCCTTTCTGAAATGCTTCCCTTTGATGGAACTGCATTAAATTAGATATATATTCATTTATTCTCACTGAATAGCTATCTGTTTCATATTAGGTCTGCAAGACCTTGCTTTAGATATCATCTGTAAGAGTTCTGTGCATCTTACAGTGCACAAAACAGAGAAATTTAACATCCACTAAAAATATAACTATAATTAGGAAAAAGAAATGTAATCTCTAAGGAAGCATGCCATGAAAAGGCACTGCATTAGTTTGTTTTGTTTGGTTAACAATGAAAACATCACAAGCTGGCTAAGTTGCAAAGAAAAACAGGTCTATTCTGGCCCGGGCTCTGCCTCGAGGCTCAGAGGCCAGGTCTTGATTTCACCTTTGCCTTGAGAGTTTCAAGGCAGAAAGTGTGCTTTGTTTGTTTGTTTCTTTGTTTGTTTGTTTGTTTTTTCCCTTTTCCTTTTCTTATAACGCCCCCATTTTCAATCACGGGGTCTAAATCCATGATCGTTTCTCATCCTAATTACCTTAGGAAGACCCCACCTCAAACACCAGTCAGATTAAATTTGAACTCTTCTTGACTCACATAACGTTGATCACACAAAGCCTTCAGAGCAGACGACCTATTCTTAAGCCCTCCCGGGCATCATGAAGCCAAAGGCATCACCTACTCCGAGAGGAAGAAGGAGGATTCCTCCTAGAGGGGCTGCCCAGCTCCCCGACCTGCATGTGGAGCAGGACTGACTTACACAGACGCCCCTCACGGCACTGCCAATTCTGAGGAAGAACCAGAGAAGATCCAGGGAGCACATGCTGCGCTGTGTGCTCCTGCACTTACCTGTGGCTGGCGGCTTACGGTATTTATGTAACTTGCTCTGAGACCCCCAAACAATACCTGTCCATGTGCTCCAAATATTTGGTGAAGTAATAGTGAGGTCTTGGTTAAAAAGCAATGTAAGCCAGCTCTAGGAAACGTAAGCTCCGCAGCACGTGGGCCAAGTTCCCTTGGGTGGCTACATACGTGGGAATCAAGGCTGCACGGAGAAAGACACTGCTGTAAACCTCCCTGTGGAATGGGTCCAGGTACCACAGTTGCTATCCCTGCAGGTGACTGGAAACCTCAGGCCACCCCACCCAGTCCCCCCGTGCAGCTGCTGGACCCGGGGTGGCTTCTGCCACCATTGCTGATCCGAAAAACTTGGGGTAGCTAAAGTCTCTGCCGTCACCTCTCGCTCTAAAAGAATTCTTCAAGGACCTTGTTCGCTCCGTGACTGCTTCCTCAGGTGGAATCTGGATGAGGTGATAGGATTGGCCAAAACCTGGTGGCCAGCCTGGTCCTGAGCAGGAAGCTGAGAAAGCAAACACCTGGCACGTCTGCCTGTTAGATGGTCAGACAAACTGTGTGCCAAGCGGGCCACGAGTACCTCACATAAGCAACAGCAAAAAAATATTATGATTATTAAACTAGTCCACATTTCCAGAAGCGGCTGCCCTGCTTCTGTCATGCACACCTTTAAGAATGCAGACATTTCAGAGCAACTTAGTACATCTGAGTGCACGTGGGAAGCCAGGCAGCAGAGACCCTGGACAATAGCCTGGATTATTTTAAGGACTTTTTTATTTTGTCTTTTTTGGGGGGAGAGGCTACTGGGGATTTAGTATAGGACCTTCACACTAAGATATATTGTGCTTTTTTTTAAAGATTTTTTGATGTAAGGTTTCACTAAGTTGCTAAGTTGTCCAGGGCAGTCTCAAACATACAAACCCCCGCCACAGCTTCCTAGAATACTGAAATTATAGGCGTATGTGACTGCACCCAGCCCAGACCTTGCACTGAGCCCTGTGCAGGAAGCTAGCAGGCAGTGATTATGTCACACTCCCAAGAAGGGTGACATATGGTATCTCTGACGTCCAAAGGCGCCACTGGGGAAGAAGCTCCGGGGCCGATGCATGCATTGTACCGTCAAAGCTGCTTTGGGGGAGGCCTGTTAATAGTCGTAGGACCCCCACGGCCTTCTGTGCGGCACCTACAGGAACAGGCTGGAGGGCTAATTGGTGAGTCTAACCAGCAAAGGACAGGCGCTTCCATAGTATATAACGACACTTTTCCATTCCAAATTTGTTTCTAAGGGTATTCTTTCTTTTGGTATGTTACAAAAGCTAACGGAGTAAACAATGACAAACACTTGGAAAGACTTCAGTGTACATGCCAGCCACAGTGTCTGATAAATGCCCTCGCGCTGAGCTTTCCCATCGCCTTGATCTACGGCTGCGGCCTGTGTAGGCCGTGGGGTCTTGCGAGGGGTGATGGAAGATTAAGAAGAAGCAAGACGCATCAAAGGAAAGCTGTGGCGGGGAGTGGTCCTGGCCTCTGGGATGCAGAGGGAGTGACCGTGTACCAGTCCCAGGGTCTGTCTGCCAAGCAACAATACACAGTGAAATCACATGGCGGGGACGGAAGTTCAGGGTCTCAGTGTTGTGCTGAGAACACAGAGGCAAAAGCCTCTCGGAGCTCTCCATGCTGCAGTGAGCAAGGAAGACGCCGACCAACCTGCAGCTGAGCAGAGGCTAGCTTATTTACAGACTGCCCCTGGCATGCTGTGCCCTTAAGCCTGGCTTTGCTGCAGACTCCAGAGTTTGCCTACTTCCAGCTCAGCTGCTTAGCCACTCCCCAAAATCAAACACATCAGAAGTCTTTCACACAAATATTTTATAAATGTTTCTGCATTTTAGAGAAACAAAATCTTATAATTAATATTGGGGAACTGTACTTTTCTTTTCTTTGGCTGCTTATATGTGCCGTTTCTTGGAATATATAGAGTTCAGATGTGCTTTTAGTTACGCATCAGGAGACAGCACGATTACGGTGGAGGGCGCTAGGAAAAATGGCTCTTCAGACGAGCCCTGTCCCACAGGCAGGGTGGCCGGGTCTCATGTATGAGAGAGGTACAATAAAACCATCCTTGGAACTAACAGGTTCAACCCCTGGTGCCAGAGTGAGCGGAAGCTGCTGGAGTGCAAAAGTGAGTCTGGGGTGCTGTCAACAGCAGAGAGAAACAGACGGACAGACTCAGGTGCCCCTTCTCTTCCAGTCTGCTGATTCCCTTTAGACGGCCTGACCAGGAGTCAATTGGTGAAGAAGAAAAGTAGTTCTCTGAGTTTTAGATTTACTCGCTCAATAAAAGAGTATAAAAAAGGGATTTTGGAATTGACTGAGATTACGCATTGCTGGGCATCTGTAGCACAATCATAGAGAGTTCAGCGGCTTTCAGGACAAAGATTGAGCTCAAATAGTGAGGCATACAGCTTTTCACATTGCTGTGTTTGAGTTCCGGTGTATATCACTAGAAATAACCACCCAATATAACGGCCTTTGCGTCATTTAGACTACTCACAAATTCCATGGCAGTAGTCCCTGCAGTCCTCAAAGGCTTGCCTTCAATGTAGAACTTTCTCCAAGCTATCACCAGTTATCACCAGTGTTCTTTTGATTAACTTTTAAGCTCCCTACTTGAGCACCAAGGTTCCTGTCTCTTTCACCAACTAGGTGATCACTCTCTTCAAATGGAGCGAGACTAGATAGCCCACCTGGATTCTCTCAGTAGCTGAACAGAAAAAGAAATGTGCTGACTAAGTCTTTTGGCTTAGCTTCTTGAGTTCCAAGAAGAGCTGCGTAAGCAAGTCAAGAACACGTTCAGAGAGTGAAGATGCTGCTAGCGTTACCCCCGGCCACCAGATGTAGCTGACTGGACACGCATCCCAGTGCTACTGTAACCTACATTTTAAGTGGAGTCCAGAAGTTGCATCACTCACTTCTGGAAATGTCATGACTCAGTAAGTTGGACTAGAAGAGTCTGGGTCCAATGCTTGTGCTCCCTGGAACAGAGGTTAGAAAGCAAGCAGCCTGCATTTTCATCCCCACAACCGGTGGAAGTCACACTCTGCTTTGCAAGTTAGACATAAATCAGGGGACCAGGATCAGATCCCAGCCAACAAAAAAGAGTCGGGAGTTTCCTAAAGCATCCCAGAGTAAAGGTGAGCTTGTATTGACAACGCAAAAGTTTCGATACCATCACTTTGATTGCCGGTCATTTCCATTCTGGAATAACTCAAAATAGGAGGAAAATCAAAAGTTTTGTCTCAGCATTTTAAATCTTCCTTTGCTAATTTTGCTCTCAATTCAGGAAACTTTAATTTCAGGAGACCAAACTTTAGGGTCAGAGAAATAACTCAGGGGACTAAGTGCCTCACAAGTTCAAGACCAACTGATGCCCTAACTTTGTGTCAGGACTCCCAGAGTCATTGGTACCCACCTAAACCTTGCTTTCAGGTTATATGCTTTTCAGGTTTCCACGGTAACCACAGTACCTCATTCCTACAGATTTTACCAGAAATTTTACACTTCACAGACAGTGTTGACCATCTACCTGCCATGGAGCAGTATGGTTTAATCTTTGCCCTACTTACCAAGTTGTTTTAGCTATTTGTTCTTATTTTATGGCCTTAGTTTTCTCTAAGTGGGTTTATGGTTAGTTCCACAAGAGGGCATGAGGAAATGATTTTATCTATAGTATAAGTGAATATGAGTGACCTTCTCTGAAAATGGACTTGCTTTGTCCCATCAGAATCAGTTCAAGACAGCTGTTAAAACCAGAAAATAACTCAGTACAATTTCCTCTTGAATTAAATGTTATCTCTTCACCAACTTTGACTCATGGTCACCTTGATTCTGCTAAACTACATTCAAAAAATGGATTCCCCACAACCTCCTGAAGAAATATATGCTATTCAGAGGCAATGATTTTCTTGAAGTAGTCCCTGAATCTCACTGTGTCTACTGAATTTATAGAATTAGACTGTGAGAGGGTCAGGCCTGGTTAGTACTTGGATGGGAGAATTAGACTGTGAGATGTACATAAATGTACAGACTTACTGAAAGGCGATCCCTTGACCAAGCTTTCAGGGAGAAGGAAGAAGTAGGTTGGGTAGTGAGAAGAGTCTAGTTGCATTGCAAGAGGTCTCACTTGATCTGTCATGGAAGTCTAGAGCTCAGTCACTCTTCCTGAGTCATCCTGCGTAGAGTGAAAGAATGCACAAGAGGGTCCTATCTTCCTGCTCAGCTTCTACTTGGGCTGTATCTAGAAGGTAGGAGCACACCTCAGAAGGAGGAAATTCTGGGGCTGACGAGAGTTGCCATCAGACCCCATCAGGCCCAGGAGCTTTCAAGCAGCACCTGAAGGGTGCATCAGCTCATCAGGGTGCCTCAATCAATCCTCAATAATGCTGTAAATCCCCCCTCTTTGTTCCTTTCTCCTCTCACCTGTCAATGGCACATGTCTCCCACATTGTTGTCATTTGCGTTTAAGTCCCTTAAGTATTTCACAGTAGCAACAGCTGCAATCTTATACTCATATAGTAGCACTCCTTATGTTAACTTATGATACGGGAGATTGAGTGGATTTTTAGACATAGTGTACAATAAGGTAATTATTGCCCATAGGCCAGTGGTGGAGAGCGTTTGGCACACTTGCCACAGAGGGCTGCTAGGATCAATGAAATCTCTGACGAAGTTCACCATTGTGGTGGTATGTGCTTGACATTTGCCAAGAAAAACTCTTTGACATAGAATTTTACTTGGGATGCAGAAGCGAAAGCAATGTATCCTGGACTGCTAGCAAGCTGCTCCTGATACACTAACGCATCATGAAATTCCATGGCTCTTGGGGGAAACTTAAATCATGCTAGCATTAACTAACAACAAAATGAAAGCGAATGAATTCCGTACTTTATGTCATACATTGATACTTACCTTTATCCCTTTGTTTTTTTATGATTTTTATTCAGTTTAATGAGAAAAAAGATAGAATAGTGATGAGATAGTTTCAACACAGGTTAGTAGGATGTTTACAATTGCACACTGCTGTCTTCATAGTAGTTACTCAGAGGACAAGATGTAGGCATGACATCGCGTCTAAACCATATTAGTACAAACTTTTATTTTCAATGAACTAAGTGAGAGCAGCTATATATCTATTCTAACTCTCTTACAGTTAGGGGAAAATATATATATTTCCACAACAAAACCGTGCTTTATTTATCCTTTTGTGAAATAATACACGATACTAGGTGGATGAATAACTTAACCATCCAACAGAAAATTATAAGCACGAGGTATAAAAAGTAATGTGATATTAATATGTTGAGTTATAAAAGGCTCAACACAACAACTTTTGACAATTGCCAGTTCTGCTGATATCCCACTATTATTATGGGCTATTGGACTATATTGGGTTATTTTGCTGAATTAAGTAGTTGCAATCTTTAGACTGGTTTTACATATGAAAGGGTTTACATTTAAAGACTTCTTTAAATACAGCTTCTCTAACTGCAGTGGAACACCAATCTCTGAAAAAGCAAAATGAAAACAGGGATATGTTGGGAGCCAAGAAGCTAGGAAATCGATCAAATATATGAAGGTGAGACCCGGCCCAGTGCATAAAGCAAGCAAGCTCTCTCTCCTCTGAGATGAACATCTGGTCTATTAAGATGAACCTTAACCTTTGTGCTTAAGGCTTGCTATCTTTTTTTTTTTTTTTTTTTTTTTTTTTTTTTTTTTTTTTTTTTTTTTTTTTTTTTTTTTTTTTTTTTTTTTTTTTTTTTTTTTTTTTTTTTTTTTTCTGTACAGACATTTGAGGTTTTACCAATGGCAGAAACTCACATATAGCCAAAATAATGCATCTAATTTCTTTCTAAAATATTGATGCTAATTTTCTAAACACAGCCCAGACTAGCACCTAGGATGAATATAGTAGATATTTCATGAAAATTACCTGAGTGGATAAAACTCAAGTCTAACTAAAAATACATCAGTTATGCCCAAAATCACATAAAGTACTCAGAATTCTTACTTTAATGGGATATGACCTTTCTATTGTTAATCTGTAACTTTAAATCAAAGACTTGGTGAAATATAAAGAAGAAAAAAATAATTGGATAGTCTCATAATTCTGTCTTATTTGTTTCAATTCTCTTGAACTCTGTCATGTGCAAAATGGGCCTTTGCTAAGAGGCTACCTTGTGCTCTTGAGGAGTGATAATAAATACCAAATCAAATCTTCACTTCTAAGTTAGTTACATTGACAGTGACTTGTACTAAGAATAATACCAGTACAAGTATTGTACTGGTACTGAGAATAATAAATAATAATAATATTAATCACTATCACCTAATTACATACTCTGCAAAAATTTACCTAAGCTCTCCCCTTCTTTTTATCATCGTCTTCCTTTTTGTAATAAAGCTAAGAACAACCATCTTTCTAAAGGGAAGTCAGTCCAATTTCCATTCCACATTCTTTCTTTTTTTGGTGGTCAAAGCAGTTGGCTGTCTTTTCCCCATGCTGCAGCTCACTGGTAAACAGCTTCTATCTCTTTTATTTTCCCACAGATAGATCTGTTCATGATCAATATTCTCTTTTTGAGGGATTATTACTTCTCAGCCAATGGGACATCACAAAAATTTCAAGGGAACTGCCTAAGACATAACTTTCACCAAGTAAATTTAATGCACTAACTAATTTTTCACAGTCCAATTCTGCCCAAATATCTGTTTTAATTATAGTACACATTTTCATTATTGATGAAAACTTCATAGAAAATTATAGCCCTGCCTAATTCAGAGCTATTGCACCATTCTGGTAGGAGATGGTGTAGGAAAGTGTCAGCTGCCTCCCAGAAAATAGCCTTGTGTTTCATAGATTACGTATCTTTGAAGTAATTGCTTGAGATTTTTGTAAACTAAAGCTACATTATTATAGCACAAAAACACAAGAACCCAATGTTTTTCTGACCTTTTGCTGTGTGAAATAATGTTGAATTTGACACAAAAGTTAATATTATTTTAGCAAGACAAGGGATATTCTAAATGCTTCATTTACAATAACTCAATGAAACTGACATGACAGAGAGAACTGGAGCATCATGAAGTCCAATACGTGTTTCAAGGGTACAGGGCTTGCTGAGGCCTCATCTAGAGGGGAGCCCGGTGAGTCTTCAACCAAGTCTATTGCCTACACAGCATCTCTTACTAATATTCTAAAAAGGAAATAATTCACAAGCTACTGATAAGTACATGCAAAAAGTTTGTATCGTTTAGGTAAATTATTTTTACTCTTTAAAATAAATTTTTATAGTATCTTAAACCGTGAATACACAAGCAATATTTGAATGTTATTTAACATTTCTGAGTAGTATCACAATCCCTGGAATTAATCCAGGAGACTTCTCTATTTCAGTATCTGTTAAGGTTCCATCATGTAATGGTAAACTTATGTGAAATAGCATTCTGTTTCAGAGATATTAGTGCACACCTGAAATCACACTCATACCTTCTAGGTACTAACAGGTATTTAAGATGTCGCTAAATATTTTCATTTTACATTTCACTCAAGACCCCTAGATTTTAGAATTTGGGGTCTGAAAGTGATTACACAGTATAAATCTTTCAGTTCTGAGAATTTGAACTTATCATTTTGCTTTGATCATTTCTCTGTCATTTGCTGAAACTGCCTGGCATAATTTATAAAAGTAATCTCATTAAACCCTAATAAAGTATGTGGTAATTGTCATTTGCAGGTAAGGATACTAAAACTAAGAAACTTCCAGAAATTTCCCCCAAGTCCCATTCTGAAGAGGCAGTGGAGGCTGACAGATAGTCTGACTTATCTTACTCTTAAGTCCACCTATCCCTACAGCAGGATGATTCACACTGTGATTCAGACAAATACGGTGGTAGACAGGTTAAGGGGAAACAGCATCTGTTAGGTGTCATCCAAAATGGAGAACTGTGGACACACTGTGTGAATAGAGAAACTTCACAATGCATAGCAAAGGTGGACCGGAGAGTGCCCATTGGTCATTAGTAGAGTAAGCCTGGTATCTCTGCTTTCATCTCACATGTCTCCCTTATTATTTTAAAAGCTTGAATCAATTCTTCACTTGGTTCTGCATTTAGGAATGTTAGCCAGGCTTACTAGCCCTGAATTTACCTAGAATACCATTCTGCCTTCCAGAATCAAGACACTGAGAGTAACTGAAGCAATGCTGACCGTTTGCAAGAACATTTACTTGCCAGCGTTTACAGCATCCAGTCCTGGACCACTTAGCAATGGCTATGAGGCTCCAGCTGTTATCCTAATGCTGCCATCACCTTGGGTTTCAGAAAAAGCAAAGCCTTGCAGAGAACCTGCTAAGAAATCAGTCACCCCTGTGCAAGAGTAACTAAGCCATGAGAAAAGCTGAGACTACCTACACTACTCAGGTGCTATCATCGCATGATGGAAATCAAATCAACCCTGCAAGCAGTGGTGGCTCTGTCCATGCACCAATCAGCTGAGGGCCCTTCTCCCAAAGTTGAATGGAAGTCTTACATTGGCAGGGTGTAGGTCCCTCAAAGTTAGGGACTCTGGACTTTCCATGTCAGTGAAGATCAGTCCTTCATGCTTCAGCTGTGAGCCTTAAAACACACTGTTTAAACTTAGCATTATAGTACCTAGCATTAATTGTCGCTTCCTGCCACCTCATCAGCTCCACTGATGTCAAGTTATGGTTCACTTTGTGGATTGAAGCCCCAACAGCAACTTCTGCTGCCCCTCTGGAGCACTGCACCACTAATGTCTCCGGAGTACGCCACCTTGCTGACGCTTACCTGTCTGGGGTGCTCCGCTAATGCCACTGACCTCAAGTCTCAGCCTTTGTACCTTTTTCTCAGGCCTCAGGTCTCAGCCATCTCCCCTTTTGCTTTCTCTAGTCCCTAACCTCAGACTCAGGCTATTTTTCTACTAGCAGTTTGAGAATTAGGTTGTCTTGGAATCCGACATGCTTTGGTGTTCTATTATGATTGGTGTCAAGATGTTCCCTAAAGCCCCATGCAGGCATCTAGAGTTTTTGATTGATTCATGCTCTATTGCCCTGGGGTGAGTTCCTTGTATACAATAAGGAAGGGAAAGAGGCTTGCTCTTGCTGCTTCTGTTTTTGCTCTTGTTTCTTTTTTGCTACCATGAACTACTGCCCTCTGCCATGTGCCACTGTACACTGAAGCAAGTTGAGTATGGACTGACTGAAACCTCCACAAACTGGGAGCTATATAAATCTTTCCTTAATTTTGGGTGTCAAGTATTTTGTCTCAGCAATGAGAGAAAAGTAACCATGACAGAATTCAGTACCACGAGTAGGGTTGTTGTTGGGCCTATACCATACTATGTTGTTTAAGAGCCTTTGGGAATGGCTTGTGGAAAGAGTTTGAAAAGGTTCAGAGTTGGTACCTAAAAGGGTACAGTTGGAACGCCTTAGGCTGTTCTGTATGAGAGATTCTGATTATAGCTCAGAAGACCAAAAAGCTGATAGAAATCCTGCCAGTAAAGACTGGCTTGGGAGGTTTCTGCTGGCAAAGCCTGCATCGGATGTTGAACTCCAGATAATGTGGAATAGTGCTTGGCAAAAACTTTGTTTGCATTTTCTTGTGTCCAGAGACTTTGCCTGAGACTGAGATTCAGGGCATCACACTGAATAATTTGGAAAATAAAATTAAGGCAGTCAAATGTGTAGGCAGTTCCATGACTGTTGTTGAGGACTTTTAGCTGGATATAAGTTGAGAATCTCTAACGAAGAGCACGGCAGAATAACTTAAAATGTTGTGCATTTTGCCAGAAAGGAAGCTCCAGTAAACCTATGGCCTACAAAGATAGAGTTGAGGAGATCTCCATTGCTGAAAAGAAATAGGAAAATAAAAAGATGGCCTGAGGACATCACAAGAAGCAGAAAATCTCCATCTTTTGCAACCCCAAAACTGCAAACCCAAAAGACTTCGCTTTGAGGAGACAGTCACAGAGTGTCACTTCCTGAATGATGGAGGCCACACCAAGTTTCTCAATGGCGGTGGCATGGAGAACTTGTTTCTTAAAGTCAGATCGACATGCCCAATGATTCAGGCGCTTCCTTACATTGTGGAGAACAGTTGGCACTCTGGCTTTTCAGCAACGCTTAAGCCGTTAGGACTTTGGCACTTATAGAGTAAACTAAAACACCTTTTCCATCAAGGGTTGTGAATGAGTGTTTGGGAGAGCATGAGTAGAGTGTTGTGGTTGGCATCTAGATGTCCCTCCAGAGCCTTACGTGGTCATGGGGAAGGCTTCTAGAGTTCTTGATTTGTTCATGGTCCACTGCTGAGATTGTGGGTATGACTGCTGCACTCCCCCTGGGGCAGGCGGCCTGCACACTGCAGAAGGGAGAGAGAGAAGCTTGCTCATGCTGCTACTCCCTCTTGCATTTGCTGATTTTACTGTTTCCCATGACAGTGGACTGCTGCCCTCGGCCACCTGTCATTCTGCCTTGAAACTGGCTGAGTATGGACTTAAAACTCCATAAACTGTGAGCTAAATGAAGCTGTCCTTCCTTATTTCTGGGTGTCAACTATTTTGTCGCAGCAATGAAAGGAAAGGAACCAAGACACGCTGCCCTCACTGACAGCCTCACCTCTGTCTCAGAGGTCTGCTCCCACCTTTAGCCTTGGCCTTTGCCTTTGCTTTGGGCCTACAGCATCAGCCACCACCGTCCCCCCAGCACCACTTTTGCTGTCACTGCATAGCTACAGACTTTCTCAGGCTTAGAAACCCATGGCGTTACAAAGCTCATCCAACCCACTCTACCCAAGGTAAAATTATAAATCTGCAATAGGATCACCAAAGTGAGGCCTCTATATGAACCCCTGCTGCAACTCAGGGTGACAGTGAGCCAAAAGGAGCCTTGCTTGACGGACGAGAGGCAAAACCCGCTCGCTTAGGAGAGGGGCTGGCCTACATGTGCCAGCTTGCATTTTCAGAAGAGCTTAAGTGCTTTTGGAATAACGCAGAGGGGCAGAGCCCTCCAATGGCTGTAAGGCAGAGACATCAGGAATAGGTTCGCTGGATGCTATCAGGGCCAATGTCCTCCTGAGTGACTGTGAAGCAGCTACAACAGTCACAACTGTCATGGAGGAAGTTCTTATTACAATTCTTGTGCTCGTGTGGAAATGGTAGGGCTACAGTGATGGCTGTTGTGACCTCTGTAACTTCTCCAGGAGCAAGTGCAATGTTACTCCTGGTGTGCTGGGTGCAACTGATGTGAAGGGATGCCATCTCGGGCTGTGCTGCTTCCCCAGTTTTTGGCACTGGCATGGTATTTCTGATGCCCTCAGAAAGGTGGCAGCAGTTCCCAGAATCAGGAAAGTGCTGTACAGCCACCAGTCAGATCATGCCGCTTTGTGGAGGTCTGAGGGAAAGGGAAGGGTTGGCCCTCATCTTTCTCCATTTCACCGAGACTTCACAGACCCAGTCCTGAGACACTAATCAAGCAGGCCAGGACTTGGCCAGTATTACCTAAGATGCCAGTTACTCAAGTACCCCAGCTACACAGGCCCTCCGTTTTCATGTTTGTTCTGTCCGCCCTTCTATGAAACATTAAATTCACTGCCATCTCCACTTATGGCAGCTCCTGAGCTGCCCTGTGTGGCTCAGCCTCACCATGCCAATTACAGGTCCTTCCTTCCTTCCACCACTGTTCTGCATGCAGAATGAATGGTAACCTATAAAATGACTTAGGTACCTGTAGGCAATATAAGGACATCATTCCTGGGGCCCACAGGCAGAGACTGACTCTCAGTGGCCTGACAATTAAGTTCAGTCACCACAAAGGAGTGTAATTAACAAAGACAAAAATGACTTAAAGTAAAAATGAATTTATTAATGGTTTGGCCATGGCTGGGAAAACAGCCAGGGAAATCTGTCTTCCTGAGCCTATTGCAGGAATAGAATTTATAAGAAGGGAACAAAAGCAAGAAATATGCACAGCATGTCATGAACTTGGTTTAGAAATATGATATTTTGGATTGGCTCACACTGTGATAAGGGGGATGTTTCTTCTCCCAGCATGCAACAGAGAAGGAAAGGAGGAAACAACACAGGCTTAGTCAATCCCTCCCTAATTTTAAAGGCTTCTCTGTTGTATTATCAAGGAAGTACCAACTAAAGCAAGTAGAAGCCATTGTTCAGTAGGAGGACCAAAGCACAAAAATTGAAATTACCAAAATATGGAAAGGAAGTCACATCAGCTGAAGTTTACAAGTCAGAGAGGAAGAAATTCCTTTGGATTTCTGGTTCCTGTGGAGTAGAAAATTGTAAGGTTGCTGTGAAAAAGTATAAATGCATTCAGCTATCAATTTTGGAAGGACTTGCAGCTATTGCCCTGAAAAAGCCATCATTATCAAGTCAAAATTAATGATGGATCTCACCTGCACTATCAATTTTCACAGTACTTCAGCATCAACAATGAATACATCAAAATATCCAGAGAGAAAGGATGGACTTAAAGTGAAGGGATGTGAGATTTTTAAGTTGATATCCTCTTTTATCTTATTTTATAACATTTTTCCTGAGTACCTGTACTATGTCTCTTCCTATTCTGTTAATCACGTGGAGTACCAGACTTTGGTTTATAAGGAGTGACTATAAAGAAATGACATCAGAAATTAAAAGAATGTGAAAAAAAAAAGAAAGTAAAAGAAATTAAAAGAATGTGAAAAAAGACACCTATGTATTTCAGCATTTATGATTCTACAAAATAACTTGTGCAGCTCATGCAAAATACTTGGTAAAATTTTTGCCAACATTCTCAATAAAAAATGGAATGAGTATCCGGGGTCTATACTCAATAATCTCCCATACATAAAGTAGGCAGCCAAATAAATTATTTTTACTAGCACAATTGTATTGGTTTCATAAATATTTTATCATCAAATGCATTTCTCATATAAGATCCTTATTGCTAAAATTATTTTAGTCTTTAATAACATTTGGCAGGTCTACAAGGCAAGATGAATAATCAGTAGGAAGCCTTATGTTTCTTTTATGAGAAGTTTGCTGATGCCAAGGCATACAGAGCAAACCTGTCTCATCCTAACTGATGCTAGAATATGGCTTTGAAAGCAGATATGATAAATACGTATCTATTAGCCTTAAGCCATGTGCCAAGGTCTCCACTTTAGGAATGTGCAAAAGAATGAAGCGAATAGATTTCACTAATGGATGTAGTGATTATTGGAAGACAAGAATGCAATGTGGATAGAGGATGAGAAATACGGAAAATGCAATGAAATGATAAAAGCACTGCCTGCCACTCTCACTAAATTATAAAATATATATGGAGTGATGATAGCTGAAAAACTGAACCGCATATGATTAAAGACATTAAGACTTTCCCACTATTATTAATAAAAAATCAGATTTGTTGGAAACCGAAACTAAAAATATTTGGCAGATTCAAATGACTTTACTAACCTATCCTAACTAATGTTTAAGACAATATAATCTGATTAAATGAACAAATAAAGCTTCTTATGAGCAAACAGAAAGAAAGAAAAAACACAAGCTTGATATCATCCAAAATTAGCACACACATATTCAGTTATTGAAAACTGAATTACAGTTTCTGCTCCTTTGCCTTCAATGCGGAGCAAATCCCAGTAGGAAAATGATAAGCAAAACATCTTCTATTGTAGTGATATTGCTCTAAGTACCAGAATACCTACAGAAAAGACGCCCTAATTCTCTCTAAGTTGTCACTTGACTTGCTTTTAGGAAACAGCCTTTAAATTCATATGAAGTCATGTGAAAGTAAAAACACATTAATATACTGATTTTTAAACTTTTACTGTGCTGACACCTGCTTTGACCTTTCCCTGCAGGACACCAAGATCATGCGACAGTGTGGGTCTGTCTGGTTTCAGTCTCCACAGAGCCAGTGGCTAGTTTCCTTGTTCTCCCATAAACAAGTCCTTCTTACAACGCTGACCGCATGCCTCCGCAACTGCCTGCCCATCTGTGTCCCTCTCCAGAAGGAACCGGAACTTCTTAAGAACCTGTCCTGGCCAGGAGTGACAGTGCACCTCTATAGCCCCAGTTTCTAAGGAGAAGAAAGCAGCAGATTTCAAGTTTGAGTCCGGCCTGGGCAGTTCAGTGAGACCCTGTCTCAAAATGTAGGTCAGTCAGCGCAAAGGCCCTGGGTTAAACCACCAGTAACAGCAAAAAAAAAAAAAAAAAAAAATCAAAAACAAGCAGGTGTTACTATTCTTCGCATATCTGTGCTATCTTTGAGGTGGTAATTTCTCAGCGCATCTGAGAATTTAATAACATTTACAAAGTATGTTTAAGTAACATATGTTTGAATACCAATACCATGCAAATATAATATCCATTTGAAAGAAAAAATTATTTTAAAAACAAAATTTTAAAACGAAGTAATAGAAGAATAGTTGTAGTTAATACACTGTGTATTATCTTAGAGCATAAGATATAGGCAAATAGTTGTCCAAACAATATTAAAACAAATCTTTCTTTTTAATGAACCAAGAGAAAGTAGCACAACTATCTTCACTACTGTAACTATATTCGCTTTTCCCTTTCTTCTTTTCTCCTTTCCTCCATCCCTGTTTCTCTTCCATCTTGAATGGTTTCCTCCCAGCTCATGTATATTTGAATCTTACTTATTCTTTCAGGTTCTCACACTATGGAGACAATACAATGTTTACACATGTGAGTCTGGTTCATTTCACTTATTGGTATGTCCTTAAGCAGTATCCGTTGACCTATGAAAGTCTTGAGTTTATCCTTTTTTATAGCTGATTAGTACTCCACTGTATAAAGAGAGCATACATTTTTTTCTCCATTCCTTAGTTGATGGGTATTTAGGTTGTTTCTTAGATCTAGCCATTAGAAATTGTTCTGGTGTAAGTTTTTGCCCTATATCATATATCACTAGCACATATATCAGTGTGATATGGTGTTTCTAATTCTGGGAAGATACCCAGAAGATAAATGGCTGGGTTGAATGACACTTCTAATTCTACTTTTTTGAGAATCTGTACAATGCTTTCCACAGTGGTTGCACCAGCCTGCACCCCCACCAACAGGGGAGAAGGGTTCCTTTTCTGCACAGCCCCTCCAGTATTTGTTACTGGTTGATTTCTTGACGACAATCATTCTTTCCAGGGTAAGAGGAAAACTCTGTTGCTTTAGTTTACATCTGTCAAATGACCAGTGATTATGATAGTTACTGAATGTTCTAATAACTATTATGCAATAAAAATTAAAAGTAGGAAATGAAGGTGTTATTTTTATTTACTAAAAATCTAGCTTTTTAACTGAAATTTTTCTACCCATGAGGCTGCACCTATTCAGCTGGTTACACTGAGGACCATTCTTAGTTTAAAGACTTCTAAAAGGATTGTTAAATTTCAAACAAATGGTATTCTACATACATAGACTTTAAGTCATTTGCTCAGCGTTAGAACTAACCTGGTCTTGTCACTCTAAGCACGTCTATCAGTTGTTCCAAGTCACACTTGGAGAAGATGAAATGAAAGAGTTTCAAAAAACGCTGCACAGACTCATAATGAACCCTTGCATAAACATTCGGCCTGACGTTTTTCAACTAGATAGATAAACACATTTCCATTTCCTGTATCCTATGTATAAAAACAATCTCAATATTTTTAAAACAGTGACTTCATTTTCCAAACAGTTACCTTTGCCCTGCAGTCATCCATTCTGCAACTACCTTTCCTCCCAATTTCTGATTCAGCATAAAATTATTTTTAAAATTCCATCCTTTATACTTATAGTTGATGTTTCTGCTCTGTACCCTACAAAGCACAAAATTTAATGTTTTGCACATAAAGCCTTGGAGGAACCTGAAGAGAAAGTGTAAAGTCTATAATAGCTGCCTAAGTGAGTCTCTGTGTGGTGTGCTTTGTCACACCTGCAGCCTGAGCTCTCGGTCCTTAGCTGAGACCCATGGAGGACCTAATTAGGGCAGAGATGGATGGCTGAATTCCCAATAGTCATTCTCTTCTTCTGCAAAGAATCTGCAGCTTAGGCTAGATGAAGGACCTCATTTTTTTACTTCCCCTTTTTTATAATCCCATGTCACTCATTTTGTTTGTACAGCATAATTAAAATGTTGCACGGTTTCAAACTTCTATCACATTTCAGAACTGTTACTTTCAAATTCTTTGTTCTGCTCTGAATAAAAAGAAAACAATTTATATACAGTTATTTATTCATATTCTATATTTTTGAGTTAGCACAGATCCAGATAGTTTCATTTTCCAAAATTCTAGAGGTAGATATACTCAATGATAAACCAGAAAAGTTATAAGATAAAGCTTCCTAAAGTGTTCCTTATGAGTCAGATAGATAGCTGGGTGCAAACTTCCTCACCCACATGATTTATATGATTTGAGTGTGATCACTAGGGCTCCATTATACCAAAGTAGCTTGAAAAGGAAAGCTAAATACAGCCTCACAGCAGGATGGGAAGTACTGCAGAGCTCTGGAACGCTGAAGCTTCAGTGTCTGTCCTAGAAGGATAAGCACTGGCCTTAGAGCTTTCTGATCTCCACTTTGCAGAGTTCACTGTTGACTCAAATATCTGGTGCTAGAGGGCAACCATTACTCCTATGTGATATTTCTTACTATAGAAAAATGCACATTATCAATCTAGAAAATACAAAAACTGTGCAGGATCTAGAAATGTCATTTTAACAGGGCAAGAAGTTAAGAGTAGCATAATGAACTTCCCAACCCAGATTAAAAGGCCTGAGGGTATTCAGTAATATGACTAATTAATGAGCAATTCAGACCAATGATAAATGCTGACTGCTATCATGCTCTTAATTTGGGTTAGCAAAAAGTACAAGTCTTTCCATTTGCTAAAGAGGTAAAATTTGGTTCTATAGCTGTAGAGATAAGAAGGACTTGTGGAAATTGATAAAGAAAACTAACTACAGGTTCCAGGAGACAACTAATCAAAAAAGGCATTCAGATAGTGCCGGTGCATCTTCTATTATCTCATAAACTTTGTAGATAGGATAAAATAAACCCAATACATCATTAAGACAACACACATATAAAGATCAGCTGATATGCTTGAGGTATAAGCATTTCCATGTCTGGAAAATTAAGACCTTGAAAGAAACGTCATAGACTGAAGGAAAAAATAAATCAGTACTCAAGAGAGAGCACAGGACATGGCAACTGGCTCAGCGGGATTTGGCTTCCCCCAACCCCATGCACCATAGACGAAGCAACTGGCGGGGGAAGAATCTAGATCACTTGCCCCTCCACCTAAATCAGTGGGATCAGGAAACCACAGGCATCTGTTACAGAAGGACCCCAATAGGGTGCGTATGATGGACAGGTGGGACTAGTGGAGTGCAAATGTTTAAAACAACATTAACAGGGCAAGCTAACAGGTGGTAAGTAGGTAACCTAGCTATGTTCTGGGGAACAAAAACACATGGAAGAGAAACAAGCGCGCATGACCATGCCAGTTGTTTCTGTTACTTTTTCTTGGTTTTTGTTTCATTTTGCTTTGTTTTTTAAACAGCAGGGGAGAACTCTAAGTACAGATAACTATAATCCTATCCACAAAGCTTGTATAACTCCTTGCTGTCCATTCCTTTGTTCTTCTTATCTGCCCTCGCTTCTAGTTTCCCAAAGCCTGCATGAGCATCTTTGCTCCTCCAGCCTTGCTTCTACTTCCTTTCCTGTTATCATCATTTTAGACACTCAACCATTTCTTAAATTATCCCACCACAGGGCAACCCCAATATTCCAAGGGGAAACACTGTACACTAACACACAATTTACTATTGGTTTGGTTATGCAACTGCAGATTTTGCTTCTGTGGTTTAAGATACAAACTTAATAGCACAATTTGGTACTTTCTAAACTGTGATTGATGATATTGATATTACTAATTTATATACTATAGTGCTATTATAGTATTATTATTATTATTATATTAATTTAGCTAGAAGTTTACATCAATCATAGTTGTTCATCCTTTTTTGTGATATTAACATGTTCTTATTTTTATTTTTTCTTCTGAATAACTTAATATACTTTAACATTTCTCTTTTTTTAATTTAATATTTTATTGTTTAAATTTAACAATGGTTATATTACATATTTTCATCATCCGATCAGTTTAGATTAATACATGTAGGTATATAAGATTGATCAAACAATTAAATATTAACCCTTTTAAATCAACATTACTTTTTTTTTCTTTTCCCTTCTTTTTTTTGAAAGTTGACATATTGCATATTGTCCTCACAATTGTTCTGCAGAGTATAGTGTGTGGGCATGACCCACCTCCCTATTGATATTGCTTAGAAAAAAAAAAAAAAGGAAAAGAATATACTTCTCTTTGGACTAAGAGGCAGCAGATACATACACAGTCAAATAAGGACCCAGGATATAAGAGAACCTGTGCTGTAATATCCTATAACTCAGAGGTGTCCCAAGTTTTCTGGTCAAGGAGATTATGGGACCTTAGAGGAAAGGGATGAATGAACTATAGTGCATCTAAGGAGACTCACCCAGAGAAAAACATTCTCTCAGGCTTTCACAGAAAGCAAAATGGCCAAGCAATGGCCGTGACTCGTCCTGATAGTTGTTCATCCTTATGCAACAATGCTGAGAAACTCTGGGAAAATAACTTCATCACAGCCCTACGGAGGACTGGGTACTGAGTCAAATAGATACTAATATCTAAGAGTTAATTTTGGAAGTAGCATCTTGAGGCAGGCGTGACCCAAGAACCTTCCACACAGAGGAATTTCCTGAAGAACAAACTTTACCTGGGGAAGATTTTATACTAGTGATATAGCTACCAACTAGAAAAATTTACAAGAACTAACAGAAAAATATTGAAATATAAAACTCATACAATGTGGAAGCAAAATGCAATCTCTGACCTCCAGCCCACGTAGAACAAATCCAGGGACAATGGAGATAGAGGAAAATGGAACACACAAAGATAAACTTTCTGAAATGATAGTAACTGAAGTACAGAAACAAACCCATAAGGCTATAGAGGGAATCAGATCAGAAATAATCACTCAGATAAAAAGTGAAATGACCACCATAATGAAGGAATTATTTGACGAATCTAGAGTAGACATAGATTTTTTTAAAAAAGAGAGAAAATGAAGTAAACTTTGGATGAACAATATAGGAAAGAAGTAAAATGCATGAATGTAATTCAAAGAGATACCCATAGAATTAAATATGCTACTGAAAGCTGGCAAAACTGCTCGGACAAAACTGAAATCAGACATTCAGATCTTGAAGACAGCATCATAACTACTGGTCATGAGAGGAGAAAACTCTTAGAAATAAGAGGGGATCAGGAAATGAAAATTCACTAGCTGCCAGACATTGCAAAGAAAAGTAAAACAAGGCTAACAGGTAGCAGTGAAAACAAAAACAACAACAACAACAACAAAAAAAAACCAGAAATCAATATAAGTGACATAAAGACTGTTTGAAGAAGTACTTGTCAAAAAGTTTTCCAAATGTGGAACAGAATCTGACATACAGTTAGCGAGACATACAGAATTCCAAACAGCATGACAAAAAAAATATACACTCACATATCTAAGAGTCAAAGTTCCAGAAATTCAGCACAAGAAGAGAATATTAGAGAAAAGAAACCAATCACCTAAAGAAAAGAAAAAAAAAAAAAAAGCCCATGAGAAAAAAGGCCAACTTCCCAACACCAAACACAAGTGAAGAAGAGCTTACAAGCTTACAATGAAGTATTTGAAATCTTGGAAGAAAACAACTTCCAACTCAGGTTGCAGTACCTTGCAAAATTATCTTTTAAAATTAATGGAGAAATAAGATACCTCTGTGACAAAAAAAAAAAAAAAAAAAAAAAAAAAAAAAAAAAAAAAAAAAAAAAAAAAAAAAAAAAAAAAAAAAAGCTAAAGGAATTCATGACTGTTAAGCCAACTCCACAAAGAATACTCTAGATGGAGACAAAAATGATCACAATTTCATGAACAACAACAGAAAGAAATCACCGGGCATAGAAAGCAGTTAAACATAGAGTAGAAGCAGGGAAGCAAAAGTAGTAAAGTAGCAAAGTTGAACCAATACATACAAGTTATAGCCATCGCAATAAGTGGGCTCAAATCACCAGTCAGTCAAAAGAAATAGCTGCCACAGTGGATCAAATAACAAAATCCAACAATATGCTATATACAGGAAACACACTTAACTCAAAAGGAAATTCATAGTATGTCAGAGGATGGAAAACAACACTCTGTGTGCCAGCAGCCCAGGAAAAAGCAGGGATAGCTATTCTGTTTGAAGACAATGCAAACTTTAAATAAAAATTCATCAAAAGACATAACCATCACTACATCCTTGTGAGGGGAAAATTTCAAGAGGAAGGCATCACAGCCATAAGCAATTCTCCTGGGTATCTTCCCAGAAAAATTAAAATCATAACGCCACAATGATCCATGTACATCCATGTTTTTTCAAGACAATTTATAATAGCTAGATCTTATAAAAAACCCAATGTCTGTCAACTGAGGAATGGATAAAAACTGTGAATTTTTTAATGTATTTATTGCAAGGTCTACCAAGTTTTACTACACAGATCAGACTCATAGTGATCCTCCTGGTTTCAGCCTCCTAAGCCCTGGGATTACAGGTGTGTGCCACCACACCCAGTCTCATTTGCCACTTCAGTGCACCCCAAGGGCAGGGCTGGCATGGAAGGCCAGGGATTGAATCTCCAGCCCCTGTGTCTGCCTAAGCAGGTTCTTTAATCTGCTGAGGTATCTGGCCAGCCCAAGATGTGATATTTTTATACCATGAAATAGTACTCAGCCATAAAGAAGGGCAAACTGGAGTCTGTTGTAGATAAATGGATGCAGTTTTCAGCTATACTCATAAGTGAGATAAATCATATTTCCATGCATAAACATCACTGCCTACCTGGTATGAGAAAATGAAAGAGTAAATAAGGTCTAAAATATATAATAGACAATATGCAATATGTCAACTTTAAAAAAAAAAAGGGGAAAAGGAAAAAAAAGTAATGTTGATTTAAAAGGGTTAATGTTTAATTGTTTGATCAATCTTATATACCTATATGTATTAATCTAAACTGATCTGATGATGAAATTATGTAATATAACCATTGTTAAATTTAAACAATAAAAATATTAAAATAAAAAATATAATAGATATTGTAAGATGGGAAGTTATGGAGAGCTCTTCCTGATCCTTGTCTCAGCCTGGGAAGTTTGTATTTGTAATTCCAGGAATAAGTTATTCGAATCCCATCAAGTTAATCCCAATCCATCACTTTCAGTGCAACCCATGGCGAGCCAAAGGATCCTAAGTTCAGCTATGATGATGGCTATCTGGAACAAAGGCCTCAACCCAGAGTCAAACAAGGGTTTTATTCACTCATGAAGGAGGAGTGGTCTGAGGATGAGTGACTGAGAACGGCAGGAAGAAGACCAGCACTATGAGCTGGGTTTGGTAGAAGGCCTGCATTTACCTCTGCAATATACAGAGGGTAATCTACATTACACAATTTCTATAGTATCCGATGTTTTGGGCTCCAGTGCTTCAGCTCTGATGTGTGATCTTTCAAGCCCCAGGAACCCATCGCCTCTGTCTCCAGGCTCAATCCTAGCTGACAGCATGGAGCATTGGCTCATCATCCTGTCTTGACCTGACTCATAATAAAGAGCAGCAGGTGGGGGCTACTGGGGAATCACATGTGCCACCAGCACCTTGGCTAGCTCAATCTCTGTTGCTTAAAGCCAACTGAAGGCATAAGGATCAACCTGCCAGCTCTGTGCATACCAATAGAGGGAAATTGGGTCAGGCACAGCCAAAATGGAGACAATCTCTCTTCTTTCAAGGATAGCTGTCCAAGTAATGGTTTCAAACCAAAAAGAAACTAGGATAGGCGAAGCAGAAAGGAAGGAAATGAAAGGAGAAAAGAAATACAACCTAGCGACACTATGACTGTCTCAGCTTCCTGAAAGGAAAGATGTATGCTTATAACAATTGGAGGAGTTTGCATGTTCATATCTTGTACTCTGAATAGCGACTTGGGAAATGACAATATGGAATGTACTGAATATTGTTATTCTCCTATTATTTTGCTATGAATTTAATTTCTACTTTTTTAATAAAAATACTCAAGAGAAATATTTTATAGGCCAAGAAGAATTGCAAAAGGCAACATTACATTGACATGATTAAGGCTTCAATGTAGAGCTTTTGGCAAGGTAGCAATTGTGCTACAACTGAGCTACATCTCCAGCTGTTCTTTTATCTTTAGTTTGAGACAACACTTCACTAAGTTGCCCAGTCTAGCATCAAACTTGCAATCCTCTAGCCTCAGCTTCCCTGGTAGCTACAATTATAAGCACATGTAAACCTCATATATTTGCAAGACTAACCAGGTATCACAGAAATAAAAATATGATTTCCAATTGCCTGAACTTTCAGTATTATTTCAGTATTATTATGTTGACTTTATAAATATTTATTAAGGTTTTCTTCTAATTTCCAGGCTCTGGTTCAAGTACTATGCTACAATATCAAACAAAACAGAATAGAACTACTTTATTGGTTACTTTTCTCTCATTGCTGGGTCAAAATTAAGGAAAACTTAGGAAAGAATAAGTTTGTGGAGGCTTAAGTCTGTAATCAGTTGTATCCAAGCCATGGTGGCATGCACCGAGGCAACACCTCAAGGTAACACAAGAAGGAGGGAGAACAAGCTTCTGTTCCTTCCTTATGCTGTAAGCAGGCCAGCCTCCCCGATGAACACAGCACTCACACCATGCACAGGCTCAGGATGGTTACACAGTGAGGACTCTTGGAGCCCTTTTGAGCTGCGTAAACTTCTAGGCTTCTTGAGTTCACATGATGTATTGTCCATTACAGGTATGTTCTATAATGACTTTAAGCTGATAGAGATACAAAGAATTGAATCCCCCCCCAAAAAATAATGTCCCGTTAAAACTCCCTTCTCAAAACCTACATAATGAAAAAGAGGGAAAGAAAATGAATCAAAAGAACAGGATATGCGAAGAAACCAGTTCCTGAAAAAAAAAGCTAGAAAATGAAAAGGAATGTACAGAAAAACATCTGAGTGGGCGAGCCAAACATCTCAGCAGACTAAAACGCCTGCTGAGGCATCCTCAATGGCAGGACCTCAATCCCCAGCATGCCGTGTGGGCCCCACTCCTGGGGCACACTGAAATGGTGACTGAGACTGGGCGTGGTGGCACCCACCTGTAATCCCAGTGCTTGGGAGGCTGACAGCAGGTACATCACCAATCTGTGTAGTGAGTCCCTGCAGACCGTGTGCTAAATACATTTTTAAAAATAGAAAGAAAAAGATCTGAGCTTGAAAATCTTCTCCAGTTATGAAAGTTGAGTCCAATTAATGGGTAGCTCCAAGAATGGTACCAGGCCCTATATGGCCTTAAGAACATATGCCTCATAATTAGATGTTTCATAAGGCTAGGCATTTATTGCAGTGAGGAAAAATGATAGCTTCTTACTAAAAAGTCTTTAAGTCACCTGCAAGCCATAGATGGGAGAAAATAGACTTGAAGCATTTGAAGGTATGCTATTTTTGTTAAGAATAAACAATTTGAATAATAGCATAAAATAAAAAGTACTTTGGAATCAGCGCTGTAGTATGCAGTTTTGATCAGGGGAATCACACCATATTAAATCCAGAGTTGCTTTGTTTTAATTTTCATTTTACTAGGCATTTCAACTGCATTTAAAAAAATATACTATTATTTCATGAAGTCATTTCTTCTTTTGTCTCTTCAAACTCTAACATATATCATTTTAATCCAGCTTGATTCATAACTACCCCTTAGTATCCCGCGATACATCTTCGACTTAGTGTCTGAAAGTCCGATTGCCATAGAGTTAAGTTATAATTCTTTGCTTTTTCTCTACTAAAACTTCTTCTTTCGTGGGAGACTAGACTGCATAAGAGTTGAGATGCCGACCTAGGCCTGCAAAGTCTTGAGACCTCTGTTTTCTTGCTTTGAGAACAGAAAATTGTAGAAATCATCATATGTTCTGGCTGTGTAGAAAAAAACTCATAATCGCAGTGCTCTCAGGACCAGGCAGCCTCCCCCCAGGACAACAGAAGGGACGCGAGCTCTCTACACACCTGGGCAGTCACCTGGGAATGGAGAAGGCTGTTTCCCTTTAAACGTTTTCTGCTTTAAAAGTTACTCCCATTTCTTATTTCTCAAAATCTCCTTTGACCACATCACAAGTGGTCCATGGCCCCATCTCTGGGCTTACTGCTGACTACTACACATGAGCTGGCCATGGCGGCTGCTGAGCTGCTTCCCTGGAGGCACAGCTCCTCGTGATCCTCCTGAGTTGTGAAATTTCGTCTCTGTCTCTCTTTTGTTCTCATCGATCCCCGGTCTCATCAGCTCAGCACTCTGCAGCTGATGTCACTTGGTCCTACTATGCGCACATTAATAACTCTAAAATTTACTTGCCACATTTATGTTTCCCCTGAAAATTCAACCAATAGCTGTTAGGACTCCCTGCCTACAGCTCCTACTGGCCGTCCAGTAGTCTGCTAGAACTGACCATGTTGCTGTTCACTAGTAAATTTCAATTTTCTATCATTTCCGTGTTCTTACATCCCCTGACAGAAGGTGATGTAGGGTAGGTAAACCCATGAAGTTGTTCAGGACAAAAGCACACTTATAATTCTTTATGCAGTTTGTCTTCCATATCTATACAAACGGAAGGTAGCCTGACATGAACGCTGAATTGAACTTTAATAAATAATATGAAATCATGTTATCTTAGACAGATTGGATAACTACAAATGATAGATAGGTGATAGATAAATGATAGATAGATAGATGATAAATAGATAAATAAATTCATCTCTATTAGATTGACAGATGTGGGCATGCATGTACAAGTCCATATGAGTACATATACATGTATTTTCTTCTTTTTTATGTGTTTGGTACAGGGTCTCACCATGCAGCTCAGATTCATAGTAATCCTCCTGTTTCAACCTCCCCAGCACTGAGACGACAGGCGTGCACCACCATGCCCCATCTCAGTGACCAGCTCAGCACGCCCAAGGGTGGCATGTGGGGTCAGGGATCAAACTCTGGTCACTGTGCTTGCCTGAGAAGGTGCTTAGTCCACTGAGCTATCTTGCCAGGCCTTTATTTTCTAGCTATAAATACTGAGGAGTCTCAGAAACAATGAACACCTGGGTGCCCAGAACTTGGCTTCTAAACCCCACACTTTAGCACTTAGGAGAAATCTTTCATCTAGGGAGCAGAGCCGAGAATGCACAAATGAACCCAGAGTGCTGCCAAAAGGAGGGATGTGATTTATTTTTAAGGATGAGTTTGTGGAAAGAGCACAGGAATCCAAAGGAGGAAATCCATAATGGTACAAAGGAAAATCATTTTAACAGCTGAACATTACTTTTATTTTTCCTCATTGTAATTATCGGCGCTTTCCGCAGGGGCACCCCGTGCCTTCTTCCCTTAACCACCCTCACCTGTGGTAACTAACATTTCGCTGTGCACATTTCTATGTTTGTTTGTTTGACAGTTTCTAGGTTGCACATGAGTAAGGCCATGTAGGATTGGTCATTCTGTCACTGAAATATTTCATTCCCTTACTGTTTTTCCCTATGGTCCATCAGCATCACAAATAGTAGGATTTCTTGGACCAGTGAGATAGCTCAGCCGTCTAAGGAGCCTGCTCAGGCAAGCGCAAGGACTGTGGTTTAATTCCTGACACCACATGCAGTGCCAGCCCCACCCTCAGCCCTCTTGTGGGCTTAGACAGTAACAAGTAAGTAAATAAATATAGTAGAATCTCTTTTTTATTACATGGCTGCATGGCATCCACTGCGTGTGTGCTCCATGATTATTCCAGCATTCACTGATGGGCCTTGCCTGGACGCCACGCATCCACTGCTGTGAGCGCACACCTCTGCGCCAGGCTGGTGTCCTTTCCTGGACGCACAGGCGCAACCATGGGATTCCTGCAGCACACGATAGCTGAGATTTTATCTCAGAAACCACAGACTAGAAGAGGGATCATGAGAAACTGGGATAGTGAGAGGCTAAAAGGCCTGGGAAGGTGTGGAAGAAACAATATATAATCACCCAGATGTGATAAATTCATAAATATCTATAATGAAATTCAGAGAGACACAAATTAGAGAAGGGAACATGTCGGCCCTGGGGGCCACAGGGAGCATGGAGGTGAGTGGAGAGAGGTGGACATGTGTAAGAGCAGTTAATGGTTATGGCCTTTCTTCTTCTTTTTTTTGAGTGATAAAAGATCTAAAATTATGTGTTGTGATAAATATTCAGTTATCTGAGGATACTAAACATCACTGAGTTGTAAACTATAAACTGATGTATTTTATATTATGTGAGTTACCTCTAATAGAGCTGTTTTTAAAATGGAATTTCAGTACTAAATGGTCCAGTGTCTCAATAAAGAAGAGCCTCTGAATTTCGTCGGAGGATATAAAATGGTAAGAATACATGGAGAAGCAAAGGGAGTGGCTCTAGGACAAGGTTGCTATAGAATTAATATCAGCCCAGATGTCATTATTTATAGAAACACAGGTAAAAGTTATTATTTCTAAGTAAATCTACCATGATCACAGGTTATAAATACCCCAAATTTATTCACATTATTTCCAGATTTTTTTCTAGAACATAAAAGAGAAAATCTGCCTCTTCCACTGAATTCTCAAGCATGACACATAATACAGATAAAAAATATCCACTGGGGTGGGAAGCGAGTCTTGCTGCCTGCCTGCTAGCTGAAGAGGAAATTACCTTACAGACGTGCGCATTTGTATTGACCACTGAATTAGGTGGCCTGGAGCTTCCACATGTGAGCACTACGGGCAGAGAAACTGCTCCAGGGTAAAAGCCATGCCTATCAGCAAGAAGGTTCTTTCCTGGAGAAGTGGTCCAGTTTATATTTTTGCATCTAGTAAAACACTGATTGAAGTGGCAATCAGTTCCTGAGTTAATTTGAACCTAAAGTTATTTTAGTACTCAGAAGTCTCATAGCACCTTAAAGCATTTTCTTACAACACTATTTAGGGACAAAAATAGACTTATGAAACACAAAGGTTGCATATTGGATATATATATTATATATTATGTGTTATATATTATATGTTATATGTTATATGTTATATATTGTATATTGTATATTATATATATTATGCCATGTGACAATATAGAGCTGCACTCTGTACCTGATACAGTCATGTAAATATAATTCCATTTGATGTCCCTAATAATTTCACATTAGTCATCATTTGATTAAAAAATAGAACATTAATAAATTAGCACAAGTTGTCAGAATGGCCATCAGCCTTACTAGCTCTGATTGCTTTCTCTCACAATTCTCCTCACTTAATTTTTTATTTTTCCAATTCAAGTCGAGGACCTGGAGATAACTTGGCAGTCTAAGCACTTGTCTGGCAAGCATAACACCCTGGGTTCGATTCCCAGCACCACATGCCTTGCTGGCCTAGCCTCTCAGGCCACCAAATTGGACATACTGGTGCACACCTATAATCCCAGCACTGGGGAGGCTGAGACAAAAAATAATAACAATAATTTTTAAAAATTGAAGTCAACTATTAAAACCATAAAGTTGAATGAATAAATGGCAAGTGGATAGTCATGTAATGGAATGATCATGAAATAATTTCAATTAATTGAGGCTTTTACAATAAAGAATTATGTATTTTTAGTTTAGCAAATAGTTTCTCTCATTACCTGCACCTGACTTTAAAAAAATTAATGCATATCTTCAATGCCTTCCCTCTGAATACAGCTTGTTTTCGTTACGCTTTTACTACTTTCGACTAAGAAAAACTAGCATGCCGCACATTTTCTTTGCCCCAAAATTAGACATCATTGCAAATTTAGGGGGATCTTATGAACTCCAGAGCAAAAATAGTTTCTTCCGAGGAAATGGGAGTCAAAACAAGAAGCCTTCTGCGGTGCGGCCTCTGCTTCTCTTTGCTCCGCTGCACCCTAGCTTTCTCCAGTCCTGACCACGTGTCTAGTTGGTGGGCTCCTCCGTGGTACACACGGAGACTCTTGAGGTCCCCAGAACCCGCTGAAGAATCGGACAGTAGTCGCTGACGTTCAGCTCCAGATTCCTGAGCAGGACCGTCCAATTTTCCCACTGTGGTTCAGTCCTCCGTACAAGGTGGAGAGCTGAGGGGTGCACACCGCCGTGAGGGGCTCCTTGATGGGAAAGCGTCAGGGAGTGTCCAAGGCCCAGCGCAGAAGTTTTATGTAAGGACGACCAAATAAAGCAATCACTGAGCCTCATCTGGAGTAACAGTAACAAGGAACGCAGACAGTGCGGCGCTAGCAGCTGAGAAGGGAGGGGTGAGGGGGAGACAGCGCAGCAGCAAGCCCTGCCTGGCAAGCCCGAAGTCCCGAGCTCCAGCCCCCAACAGGAAGAAAAAAGAAAAAAGATTCATCAGAACGTCTAAGGGGGCCATGGCACAAAACATTTGACCCTAGCCCAGGAGTGTGTTCTGATACTTCTGACCTTAATAATTAGGGGAGAACAAGTGCGCATTATTTTATTTCTTGGAATTTTTAATGCGGCAAAGGGAAACTAATATACTCAAATGGTGAATCAAAATACGAAATTTTAATTTGTATCTCTGGAATGGCCAGTGGTGTTGAACACTTTTCACATAGGAGTCTGCACTCCGTACAGTGTGTAGTGTGTTAATTATTGTAACTTTTACTAACCTATTTTAAAGCTGGTTTTATTATTCCCTCTTTAAAGGAAACTTTTGAATGTGAAATTTTATTTTTTATGCTATCAAATGGTATCAAAGAAAAATTACATCAAACAATAGTTTATGGCAACTATAGCCAAGAAGAAATCAGACATTGCTGATTTTATTATCATTATTATTATTATTATTATTATTATTATTATTATTATTACTGCTACTATTATTATTATTGGAAAGGGGGGGAAGAAATTTTGGTTTTTAATAGAATAGTTCAATGATGATACAGAAAATTCAGCTGACAATGAAGAGAAATAAAGGATTGTCTACACAAGAACCAGGACAGTGAGCTACTCTGTGCTAAAGTTTTTGTTCAAGGCCTACTAAGCGACAGATGCTTACGCTTATTCTTCCATGTAATTGTCCCGAGAAATCCTTTAAAGTCATTTCTATGAAAATTCACAAGTGATGCGCCACAGCTCATGAGCCATTCCCTGAGGATGCCACCCACCCACCAGCCCAGTGGGCGAGCTCAGCCAGGGCGGTTCTGGCCCCCTCCCCACTCCACTCATTCCTCTGACATCGGCACGGTTGTCAGCAGATGAAAACACCCAAGGCATCTTAAGACCGACTCTTTAGCTGTCCCCTTATCCCTTCTGCCAATCATGTCTCTTGGTTAAATTCTTACTGAATTGACCCAGTGCAGAGTGAAATACTGTATTCTAGCTCCTGATGGGAGAATCTACACAGTGCCACTGGAGTGTAGGTAGGACAAGAAATCTGGAGACATTTCTGTAGCCAGCATATCAAAATAACTGTGCTATCTAAAATTAGCAGGAGTGAAGGACTGACTTGGACAGAAACTGGCTTTGCATGCACCAGGAAGTTCTTTCTAAAATAATACTTCAGTGAAGTTTAAGCAGTTTCTGAGATGCCAGATCGCAGATAGCTTTGTGAGGGGAACACTGTAAGCTCTGTTAGACACAATAGAAACCTGGGAATGTTTGCAAAAGTAGAAAAATTCACCTACTCAGTTATTCTGTCATGGACAAAAACATGTTGAGCAAACATCTGCGCACCCCTGCGCATCCCCAAATTGACGCAGGACCCAATCTTATGATCCGAAGTCCTCTTTATCATCTTTTCATGTTTGCGTCTAGTCAATAACTTCTAGCTAAGAAAATCGAGCAAGGGGGAGTTTTCTGAGCTTTCTGTTATTCAGGGGAGAGGAGGGGCATGAATGACACGAGCTCAGTGACTACTGCGACTACCCATGTTCCCAGAAGCTTCCATAGTGACGGTAGTTACCTCTTTTTTTGAGTAGGTTCTTAGCGAAGGCAGCAAGTGACAGAGCACTGGGAATACTGAAAACATTCAAGTGTCGTGTAGGAACGCTTTTGTGTGACTAGGACAAATAGAAAAACAACACATGAGTTTATTATTAAAATGTTCGAAGTTATGTATTTATTTACTTAGTTACTTATTCATTTTGTATTCTGTACAGGGTCTCCCTGCACATGGCAGACACACAGTGGTCCTCCTGTTTTCAGCCTCCCAAGCGCTGGGATTGTAGGTGCATGCCACCACGCCCAGCCGTTGTACCTGCCTAAGCAGGCACTTTAGTCTGCTGAGCTATCTGGTTGGCCCTCCAACTTATTTTAAAGTTGATTTTTGAAAGAATAAAATGTAGGATAGACTAGAATGTACAATGCCTAGAGGGAGAGGCGTTAGTATAAAAAAAAACAAAAGTGCCAGAAAAGTTGGAAGTAATACAATGAGAAAGGATGTGTAGAGATCTACAGAAAGTTTCATTTAAAAAAACAAACAAAAAAAGAGTAATAAAGAAAGATAAACTTGAGTCATGTTTAGCCAAATGGGGGCCCCTTGAAACCGTAACATTATATGAACTAAATCAGACCTTCGAGCTTAAAGTCACATTATTTCTCTCATATAAGAAACCAAAAATACATTCTTAAAAAGGCAAAATGAAAGAGGCGCGGTGATAGGTCTCTTAACACAGGAAAGGGACTAACCCATGCGAGCGGGAGGGCAGAAGAGGAGCGGGATAACAGCGGAGCACACGCGCCCGCCTGGCAGGCTCAAGGGCCTGAGTTTGAACCCTGGGGGGGAAAAAGAATTAGAATATATTAGGTACAAGTTCCAACTTCCCACAATGCTGCAAGGAGGTACGGATAAACACTAAGAGAAAAAAATACATTATCATTGCAAGCTGAGCTCAGCAAACTCGTGGTTGGCTCCGTGTAATTGAGCAAGATGAGGAACTTAAGCGCAGTGCATAGAAGACTTTTGAGATGGACTTCTTTAGAGAACTAACTAAATGAATAAATAAATAAATGTAAACACCGGGACCAGTTACGTCTGAACAGTGCAGCGCCTCACGGTTCTGGAGCGCTTGTTGCACGGTTGGTTCATCCGGGGTACTGAGCAGTGTGCCAGACAGGCAGTCAGATTGAAACGGGTTTCGACAATAATTTAGAAATGTTCTATTGAAGTAAATTTACTTGTGATGCTGTTACCATCCAATTCTGCATGAAAGTATCGTAACGCTTTTCAACTCCAAGGGCTTTAGAATCAGTTTCATTGGTTATCTTTTTTTCTCAGCTCGCAAATCATCCTCGGTTGGAGCTTTGAAATGGAACCAGTTCCTTGCGCTTTAATACTCCAGGGTAACGTTCAATCTCTCAGAGCAGTAATTTACTAAATAGCGGGATGGGGTGCTTTCTCCTTTCTCCAAGGAAGTGAACTGGGACAAAAGAATGAAGAAAGCTCGTGACAGAGCTGTGGCAGCAGAACCAGTGGAGAAAGAACAAGGGCAACGTGCAAAAAGGAAGAGCGGGCTTCCCTTCCATGGGATATCATTTCCAGTTGACTAATAACAAGGGAAGTGGCATACGAAGAGCACACGGTTTTACTAATTAGATCAGCATTGTCTCCACGGTCTTCTCCCAAGTCTGCAGGACTTTGGGCTATTTACAATCCACTTATTCCTTTTTCAAAAGAACTAAATGCAAGACATATATTCAGTGATAGCTATCACTCTCCTTTTATCTAAGAAAAGGTCTTTCTTCTGTGCTTACCAAGTATCTTGTGTTCAAATAATAAGGATTTATTTTATATCAGTCCAAGCTGTTCTGTCCGCTGCAAGGATCCAGGATCAGTGACTTCAAGTGACCGGAGCTACTCAAAGCCACAGCCCTCCCCACCCAAGCTTCCCTAGGAGCAGAGAAATTGTTTGACTGTTTTCAAAAGCATCCATTAAGATGGCTCCATTTAAAGCGCTAAGTAGATTAATGGCATTTTCTGTGCTGTTCAAAACATCCGCACCATGAAAAAAATCAGCTAATATGTAGAAGTCCATTAATGTCAAAAAATAAGTCCAGCATATAGAAATCTACTGTGATAATTAGGAAATTTTTGAGTAGTTAGAAAACTTCTGAGCGGTTAGTATGCTTATCTTTTTAATTTAAATGAGTATGAATACAACTATTCATCAGGCTAAGTATTTAATTGAAAATAATTTCATTGGAGTAAATATAGTACATAAAGCAGTATCGAGCTGTATAAACCTCCAGCATCAATGGAATATAAACTTAGTGCACAATAGTAATGCATTTTTTCAAAGTATTTCAATTAAATTAATAGGCAGCGCTAAGTGAAACCTGTACTAGAAAGATGGTAGGGCGATGAGGTTAGGTGACAATCTCCATAAAGTATGTTAAAACCAAGTCGAGTTTTGGACATAAATTCTATAGAATTTTTTCCTATCAATACCAAAACAGGAGGGCCAGCCAAATAGCTCAGCACCTGATTAAAGCACCTGCAAGCAGGTGAGGGCTGCGGGTTTGTTCCTCCAGGCCTGCAGCACCTGCTGCAGTACTGCTCCCACCCCCGGGGTGCACTGATGGCAGTTGAGACTGGGCACGGTGGCGCATGCCTGTAATCCCAGCACGTGGGAGGCTGTCAGTGGGTGGATCACTAAAAGTCCTATCTGGTAGTGAGACCTTGAACACTCTGTAGACCCTTCTCTAAAATACACACACACACACACACACACACACACACACACACACACACACATACACACACACAAAAAAAAAAAAAAACAAACAAACGAGGGTGAACTACAAGCAACAAAGATTGCTAATTATAATAAGATCATATATTGGTCTCAGAGGACCTGGTGACTTGACACTTGGCTCCCTCTGGTTTAATACCTTTCTAGGAATAGAATATTTCCCAGGATGTTTATTCTGAAGGATGCATAATATTAACTACTAACCTTCATTTATTTCTCCCCAAGGTACCATTTTCCTTGCATCAAACAGTGCTTATAACGATTCTATTTAGTAACATTAAATATAAACTTGAAACCAGCTTTTAAATAGAATTATAAAGAACAGCAGAATGTTCAAAATATATCTATTATGAGCTCCCAAAAAATCACATGTATCCAATATCTACTTTTAAAACCTTGGAAAATGAATATTCTAAATCTTAAAAGGAAAATATTATGTGCATAGCTGATTCTTTATCATAGAAAATGGCACTAGAAACAGATTTGAGAGGGGCTGGGGATATAGCTCAGTAGAATAAACTGTTGCCTGGCAAGTGCAAGGACCTGAGTTCAATCCTCTGTTCCAAAAGAAAGAAAGAAAGAGAGAGAGAGAGAGAGAGAGAGAGAAGGAAAGAAAGAAAGAAAGAAAGAAACAGATGTAAGAATTAAGTGTTTCTAGTGTGTGCTCTCCTACGTTTTCCATTTTCCTAAATCTGTGAGAACGAATGCACAAACTTTTTTCCAGGTAAGTTTCCCAAATCAATCACATGTATAGTGATAAAAACAAAGTCTTTAGGGAAGGAGAAAACAGTTTTAATGGTAAGGACTGAGTGGACCTGGGGAGATAGCTGGGCCGCCTAAATACCCACTGGCAAGTGCAAGGTCCCAGATTCAATCCCCGGTACTGGATGCAAAACTTAGCGTGGTGGCACACACTTGTAGTCCCAGCCCTGGGGAGGCTGGAACAGGAGGGTCACTATGAGTCCAAGCTGCGGAGTGAGATCTGTATTAATTAAATAAAAAATGAAAAAATTAAAATACATAAAAAATAAAGTCGAGTAGAATTTGATAACCAGCATTTTTCTCTTTTCCAGCCTTCTGCAATTGCAGGTAACATAGGAATAACAAACTCTCATGGGTGCAAGATCAGAGGTGTGCACAATCTAAAGTAGAGCACACATGCCCAAATTAAAGCCTTCTTAAAGTTTTTCTCTTGCAAACAGAACAAATAGTAATGTTACAGGAGCAATGCAAATTGCTACAGTTGTAGAAATATGCATTGGCCAAGATGCTAAACGTGAAATATGAACATTACTGATTTACCATCAAAAATGTAGGGGTGAGAAGAAATATCAAAGCGGTGGGGGCTTGCCAAACAGGAGCTTTTGCCACGGGGCTACACTACCGGCCCCAACAGGTGTGCTTCAGTAAAAAGAAAATGTTCAGGGGATTACTCAAATGTCACTACACTGTAGCATTGGTGTATCAAGTCTCTCTGCATTATTCCTTATACATTTATATAAAGATACAATTATGTAATAAAGCTTTCTATTAAAAAATACAAATTTTCCCAATGAAGGGAGTTTGGCATGTCCTACCTTGAATCCTGTTTCATGCCTACTTCAAGCGTTCTAAGGAAAACAGGCCAAAGAAGCACTGCTGTTGAGTAACTTGAACGCAGCTCCGGTGAGCAGGCTGCGGGTGCCCAGGGCCATGTGGAGGCCTCTGCAGGGAGCCCCAAGGGGTCAGAGAGTAGGGGACGCAGAACTGCGGCAAAGTGCCTGCTCTGGGGTCTCTACAGGAGGCAGGAGGAGCAGGACAGGCAAGCTCAAGTAGCTTTTATGTCCATCCCTGGTAGTCTAGAGCCGGCCCTGGGGCAGCAAAGGCAAGAGCAACGGGGCTCAGTTAATTCCATTGAAGAAGTGGTTAGTGCACTGCATCTGAACTTTTTGTTTTCTATTTGAAAAGAAAATTCTACCTAAGGGACAAGGAAGAGAGGGAGAGCAGAGGAGGGGAGGGGAGGGAAGGGGAATGGGAGGGAGGGGGAGGGAGGGGGAGAGAGAGAGGGAGAGGAAGTGGGAGGAGGGGAGGGGGAGAGAGGTCTAGACAAGACGACCCCCACAGGTCATCATGTGGCCCAAGACCAGGGGTCTCCAACACACAGGTAGGACAGATTCTGAATCACAGAAGGGGCAAAAGCAAGAACCGTGGCCGCTAGGCCCTGCAAGCACGGAAGCGGAGGTCTCCTGGAGGCGCCATAGCCATGCAGCCAGCACGTGCCAGCACACTGCAGGGAGACAGGCCTGCTGGCATGCACTGAGGAACTACGCATTTCAGGTGCGGCTGTGGAGCGTTGGAAGACGGGAAAGATGAGCACATTTTATGACTGATCACTTAGTGCTCAGCTGCATACACTAGCATACATGAACAGGCCCAGGTAGTTAGTTTTGAATGTAAAAAATGCGCAGTGTATTTTCTCCATGGCATTTATGAGTTGGATTCTCCTAAGTACTTAATTTATGGGAAGGCATATGAAATTATATGTAGGAATTTAACAAGTCCCAAAGAGGCAACACAAACAGCCAAGCCCATGAGGGCCTGGAGAACTGGAGGTGCGCGGGCTGCCACCCTCCCCTCCGGGCACAGCCTTGCTTCCTTGGGGACACGCGTGTACGTCTACAGGACTTGCACGCTTTTCTCCACTGTTCGAGCTTGTGCAGCACCAGCGCGTGAACCTATGTCCATGTCCTTCCAAGCTCCCACGAAATCGCAGGCGTGCCAAAGCTTCTTTCCCCTGAGCCTGTTCTCCCTTTGGGGGGGCA
>PVJA010011080.1:39334-55789 GCA_004027025.1 Myocastor coypus | reverse complement strand
ACACACACACACACACACACACACACACACACACACACACAAGCTAAACAAAACAGCATATATAAAGAACACAGAAAAACCGATCCCCCTATCCCCTCAACAAGGAACATTATGAGTAAGTGGGTAAACAAGCTATACACTTCTCCAAAGAAGTGCAGACAAAAGTATTTCAAGATTTCATCTCACTCTACGCAGATTATATATGTTGGTGAGGTAGGGTGGGGGGACACACATCTTCACTGCTAGTGGGGATGTAAGTTAGTTAAGCCACTATAGAAATTAGTATGGAAGTTCCTCAAGAACCCTAAAAATAGAAACCCAGTTGGTCCAGATGTCCTACTAGTTGGTACACTCCTCTCCCCACAATTAAAGACAACATACATGCACACCCATGCCTAGAGCAGTGTGATTCACAAAGCTGGGGAAACAGCCTAGATTCTCATCAACAAATGAGTAAATATAAAAATGCCATCTATACACAATAGAATATTCACCCATTAAAAAAAAATGAAATTATAGTCCTTGAGGTAAAATGGGTAGAATTGGAGACCATTGTGTTAAGTGAAATAAGTCCATCTTGCAACGTTAAGTAGTGCCAGGAGTGATGGTGTGTGCTGGAGGTCCCAGCACTCAGGAGATCGAGCCAGGAATATTGCCAGTTTGAGGCCATCCTGGACTACAGAGTAAATTTAAAGCTAGCCTAAACTACAGAGTAAGATCCTGCCTCAGAATAAAAAAGAAAGAAAAAACGAGAAAAAAGAAATCACTTATATGAGAAATCCAAAACTGAATAGAATTAATTTAAAAAAAGAATATATGACCAAAAAAAACCCCAGAAGGCAGACTTTTAGAGAAAGGGAGGGGCCCTAAGGCCCTAAGGTGGGAGGAAGGTTAGATTGGGGTAATGAGAATGGAAATAATAAAAATGTTTTTTGTGTATACTAATATACCAAAGCAAATCACACTATTCTGCATTGCTAACGTACTAATTAAAAATAATACAAAAAAGTTTTTTCCACTGAGTGATCAAAAGGGGGGTGCTGGGGGTGGGGAGGAGGAGTAGGTGATAGTTGGACCAGATTCAAATATCTTCTAAAGCAGGCAACATATTTCTTACAGAGTATTGTTCTTTGTATGAATAGCTCTTCTGAGATTTTCATCTTGCAGCTAAAAGGCTTCCAGTAATATTTAGTTCCTAACTTCATTTCAGGACTAATATTATTCTATACAAAGTGGCACCATTTTCATTAACATGGATTATGAATAAACACCATCAAAAACTGGGTGTGGTGGCACACACTGGGTCCCAGCACTTGGAGACTGGACTCTGACACAGGAAGGTTACAAATGTAAATCCTGGCTGGGCAATTTGGGGAGTTAGAGACTGTCTCAAAATAAAAACTCAAAAAGGGGCTGTAGGTGTAGCTTAGTGCAAAGGCCCTGGGTTCAATTCCTAATTAAAAAGAAAAAAAAAAAAAAAAAGTAAACAGAAAGCAGAAAAAAGTTGTATATTATTCATATACAAGAGTTATTTTCAAAGTAATTTTAAAATAGCTTTATGATTTTAAATGAATTGAAATCAATCCATGTTGCAGAAAATAGGCACAAATATAATTGTCATTTTGAGATATCTTAATGAACTCTTGTAAAAACAACTACTAATTCATTAACATGTTAGAATAGGAACAGAAACATAAGGTCAGATACACAAAATAGTTGTTGGCTACTGAAAGTCACCAGGTTTTGGCAGACATTGAATGGATTCTATACATGTGTACTCACAAACATGCACAAAATATTTTATATTCCCTTATATCAATATTTTAAGACAGTCACACCAAGCAAAATAAATCAACATCATCTTTATCTTTCTCCAGATTCTGGAGGCTAAGGCAATATTTGAGTCAAAACTACTAGACTTAGTGAGAAATAGCTACCTAGAAAAACACTAAAAGACCAAAGCCTTCCTTTATTTCCTCAGGAGAAATGAATCATACTCTAAGTTTTCCCCAAAGGAGACCCAACAGCAAAAAGATCCCTTCTGTTCTTTCCCTGGTGTCAGCAATTTTCTCAGCAATCCTGCATGCTATCTCGAAAAACTAGAGATTTTCCTATATAAAATTCTGAGCAAAACAGCTAACAGAATGAGTCCTTAGAGGAGTGAGGTATTGTCTTTCTGCTTGACCTAGCTTATCAAGTTCCCCTAGGCAGGGCAGAAGGTTTCCTAAGGCCTGGAGGCAGATCTTCCAACTTGATCCATCTTGATCCTGGGAGACTTAGGGCTGTATCAGACTAATTTTAAAAGCTTAGCACCAACCCAGACCGAATTTAAACTACCTTTCTTGGTTGACCCAGATGTTTCTCCTTTTTCTTTTATCACTCACTGGTCTAAATGTTTTCTATCATTTATTTCTCCTAAGCATGGTGTTACCCCTTCAGTATTTAAATTCCTGAGGAATTCATTCAGTGGTGTCAGCATTTAAAGTATAGATCTAAGACCATGCTTTCCACAAGGTCCTTCTAATAGAAGTGCTTCTTTCTATTGCCTTCTTTGGGTTTTGTTATTCTGTTGACTAGCAGAGATCTTGTGTAACTTTGAACCTAAAGTTACTTCAACAGAAGAAGAAAAAAAAGAAAATTAAGGCCTTCTCTATGCTTGTGGCTTTAATATTTACAGCTCGGCTGGGCAGTACAAAGGAGTAGGTGTAACATAGAAATGAAAGCAGTGCCTGTTCCTATTTTTTGATGATTTTCTGAAGCTCCCTGGAAGACAGCTATGTGTGCCATGACCATTTCTTTTGCTTTCCACCCTCGCAAACAAAAATAACTTCTCTAAAAGCCATCTTTGTCTAGCAGGTATTGCACGATGTGGTTTTTAATGTAATTAGTGTTGAAGGATAATTACACAGTGACCATCAACTTGGCAGCATGGTCATACCTCACAGTTGAACGTTTGTTGGTGATAATATGCCACTGAAGGTATGGAATTTCTAGTTCAATATGGAAAAAGAGTTAACCAAAGTTTGTCCCTGACTTCGATGGAGCACGGGTTTAATATCAGCGTAACAGAAAAATAGCATACAGTTTTAAATTACCCCAGGGAAAATAAAGCAAATAAGAAAAGATGACTATTAAAACAAATACTCCTATAATCCATGCTACAATTTTTTTTTCAGTACCAGGAGAGACAACTTTCTCTTCAAAAGTTGCCTTTTTGTACTTTTGGTTTTAGGAGATAGAACTTCATCTTGGGTTGGTTCCCCTTGCTTTTTAGCCTTTTTAGATTTAGAAGGATCTGTGTCAACTTCAAAAGGCCCTGCTTTCCTTCTTAACACCTTTAGCTTTAGAAGAAATATTTTCTTCCTTTGCTTCTGGTGCCTCCTTAGTTGTGCTACATTTTGGCTTTTCTTTTCTACCTTTCTTCTCCATTCTTTTCTTTTCCATGGCCAGGGCTGATTCCAAACTGGCATTAGTATGAAATTTTCCCGGCATCACTCAGCACACATTGCCTAGGCCAACCGGTCTCCTCACCCACATGCATAGGAAATATTTTGTGGTACTGGGTATAGAACTCAGGACCTTACATTTGCCAGGGAGGCAGTTATGCCACTGCACTATCTCCCTGGCCCTATGCTATAAATATTAGTAGTAACTATTTGAATAAGCACTTTGATGCTACAAAGAGTTTATCTCATTCTTTTATTTATTCCTCAAAACATTCATGGTAAGTGAAGAAAAGCCATTTTCCCTAATTAAAACAACAGGGTACAGGTGACATAATTTAGAGATACAAGATCATATGGCTAGTGTGTAGCCAAAGCTTGCACATGGGTGTGCACTTTCTCACTATTTTAACAATGTACCACCCTTCCAGTAGAATGCCAGTGTCTTTGCCCTGGCCCTACCTTTTCCAAAGATTTCAATGGGCAGTATGAGCCATAAGCATTCTACATCCCAGTTATCTCATGCCTGCTGATGCACATTGCTTAAAACGCCAGTCTCAGTTAGAGGTTCCATCTAAAAGAGGAACTGGACTTTGCATTTAACTGAGGTATATGGAGAATACAACTGTGGCCTGGGTATATGAGCACCATGCTCTAGACTGAACTTTTACCCCAATTGCTAAAATAGCTTTATAGTTGTCTTTCTACGTTCCTAGTGTGACATTTTTTCACAAGAACAAAAATGTAATTGCTTACCAGAATGGAGAAGATGGCACTTTGCCTATCACAGCAGTCATCAAATATTTGCTGTGTGCTGTTGAGATAGAAGCCCTAGTGGTACTATACCCCCTTGTCATTGTCCCTGTTAGCCACTGAACTAGTTTACAATCATTCTGTCTCTTTGAGTGATCCACAAGAGAAGGACGCATTGATTTAGAGAGTGCTAAAAGGATGGTAATTGACGGAACTGGAATGAGCAGCGCTTACTTGGATTATAGAGAAGATATTGACTTCCCTGAATGTGCTCTTATGAGTTCCTAGTGTTGTGTATTTTCTCTCATCAGACAAAAGAACAGGTTACCGTTTGCTCTTTTTTCTAAATTCGAGTACTGATCTTCACTTTTTTCCTATTTTATATGTCGAATTTATGTGATTTTGGTATTGCTTTCTATTTATTGTTACACTAGAGTTGACCAAAAGGCAAGGACTATGTGGATCCAAATGATAATTTAGATAATACAAGTTCTTGGACTTACCTGAAACATTCCAAAGCTACTACCTATAGATCATGAAATTTCTAGAGAAGAAGGGAAGATTACTAGATCCGTGTAGATTGATTTTCCCTGTCTATTTTGATCCTAGCTCAATTTTTGTGGTGGGAAGGATGGCAGGACTATGGGGGGGGGGTGTTTCCATGGGAAAAAGAAAGTTTAATTTTTATTTTATTTATTTACTTATTTATTTATTTATTTATTTTGTATTTTATGGGTCTACAGGGTGTTCAGGAATCCACCTATTTACAGGCACATGACATCACACCCAGTCTCATGTGCTGTCTCAGTGCACCACAGAGGCAGGGCTGGCAAGGTAGGTCCCAGGATCAAACCCCCTGGCCCCTGTGCTTGCTTGCAGGCCCTTTATCTGATGAGCTATTTGGATGGCCCTAACCAAACAGGCTAATTTTTTAAAAATATTGCCAAAGTATGTCTCTTGGGACTGGGCAATAGTTTTGCACTACTGCCTTCACGATGCTGCTGGACATCAGAAGGCCACAAGCACTGTATTTGTGTCTAAGACCTCATAAACCTGGAACCTCACAAAGGTTACAGCAATGAAGCAGAGCTCAGAAGTGGAAACTCAATTCTGTGTTGATGACAGTGTGCCAGTAGGAGACAAAATAGAAAACTGTAGAGGACAGAAAGAATTGGGGAAAATGTTAAAAGATTCAGTAGCATTCTAAGGCAATTCAAAGCCAAAGCCACTGTTTTCTAGTCCCAAATCTGGACATAAGGCCATGAGGTGCTCAAAACAACTTGTGTCTCTATTAAACATTAATATCCAATCATGAACATTCATAATTATCACTAACATGCATTGTGTAGTGCTGTGATTTATGTCTAGTTGTCCCCTCAAAGCCTCATGAGTCATGGGTCAGGGACTTCTGGAGTTTGAGTACTTGATCCATGATCCCTGGCACTATGTGTTTTAAGTACTTCTGGGATTATGGGTGTAGCCTAAGGAAGATAGGCTGAGGCAGAGAGCCTGAATGTAATATAAAGAGAAACAGACAGACGAGAACTATTGCTCTCTGCTTCTCTGTTTGGTCAGTTGTCTCTGTCGTGATTGCTGCTGTTCCACCACCATGAACTGGATCCTCTCTGCCCTGTTCCAATATGGACTGAAACCTCCAGTAACTGTGAGCTAAATAAACCTTTCCTTCCTTCATTTTGGGTGTCAGGTATTTGTCCCAGCACCGATAGAAGAGTAACTAAGACAAGTAGTTACTTCATGTTTTATATGAAGCACATCACAAGTCATTTCAGCAATTCTGGGCAATATATCTGCCAGGTACCACTAGTATCCTGTGTGTCCATAAGGGAAGAGAAGATTAAAGGGGCTAAGAAAGATGCCTCGGTAACACTTCCAGCAAGTAGGAAAGATTGCTGTTAGCCCTGTAATTTCTTTGATTCTAGAGTCTGGACAGTCTCCCACTAGACTATTGCCAGAGCATTGACACTTCTGCTTCATGGCTCTCCCTGAATTTGCTCTGAATTCTAAGAAAGTTATTCAACCCTTAGCCCTTCTTGAGGGCTTAGATGAATGGCAAGTAGGTGTTCCAGAAAGAGGTTGAGGCAAGAGTCAAAACCTTCTTTTCCAGGAGCTGCACTTAACAGTCACATGAGCCTGAGCTAATAGTGGGGATTTGGGGAACCTCAGACACAGGTGGGGATCATGTTTCCCCTTCCAATCTGACCTGGTTGTTGAGAAGTGCAAATGAAAGAATACCATATATGTGACCACTTCAAATATATGAAGTGATGTTCAGTGTCTTCTGTGAGAATCAGAGTGAGTTGGAAGGTCTGACCCATCTGGATAATCCTACACAACATCTCAGCTGTGTGAGCAGTTTCTAGGTATTTCAAGAAAATGAAAATAAGGATGGAATCGAGAAGCATTTTAGAATATTAATGTACCAAAATATGTTCTCTTTTCCCTACTCCCTCCTGAATGAAAATTGGTTGAACATATGAATACTATACTTGTCTGTTATCTTTATATCATGGTTTGGGGGTTTTGCAAGCAGAACAAAATGATACAGGGTACAGTTTATAAGATTATTTTATAATCACCCAAAGAGTTACATGCAAAGAGTATAGGAAATCTGTCCACATACTAAAGACCAGAGAACCCAGCTAGGGACCTAGATCTTAATATTCTGTATGAGTTCAACTAAAAATCTAGAGCTCATAGAAATGCCTCTCATGAGTCCAGGAGGCCTAGAGCCTGTAACAATATTTCATGTAAGCCACTTTATGGATCTGTGCTTGAAAGGCCCAAAGGTCATTGGTAGAAGCTAGAAAGTCTGTGACACTGGGATGGAGGCTCTGTGCTAGCAGGCTGAGGGATCTGTACTGGAGTCAGGAAGTGATGCTCAAGGTAAGAACCAGAGCTCCCCACAAAAGTTCCACAGCCATCTCTGCAACAGTGAGTTACGAAGCTCCTCCAGCAATGAGGAGACCTGCGTTATCATCAGGAAATCCAATGTGACAAGCTTCTTCACAAGTCTGAGCAGTGAACCATCTTCCCTTTTGGAGCCAGGAAATAAAGCTCAAGATGAGGACCACAGGGCCAGCCAGGTAGCTCAGCAGACTAAGGTGCCTTCTTAGGTGGGCACAGAGACCAGGTTTTAATCCCCAGCATCCCATGCTGGCCCCACCCCCAGGGCATGCTGAGATGGCCATTGAGACTAGGGATGGCAGTGCATGCTTATAATCCCAGCCCGTGGGAGACTGAAAACAGGAGAATCACCACAAGTCCAATCTACATAGTGAGACCCTGTAGACTCTATACTAAAAACAAACAAACAAACAAAAAAAAAAAAAAAAAGATGAGGACCAGAGTCCTCCCAAAGTGAACTGTAGCCATTTTCAGTAACAAGGTCCCCAGACCCTCCTCCTCTGACAAGAACAACCAAGTTCATCAGGAAAGCCAGCCTGACAAGGTCCTCCAGTAGAATAGCCAAAGAAAAGCAGCAGCAGCCAGCAGCTCCAACAGCTTCTCCAAACAGCTTCCCTGGAAGCCTCTCAACAGCTTCTCTAGTTCTGCCTCTTATGCTACTGGCAACAATCCTCAAAGGCAGGCGGGGGGAGACAGCTCAGTGGTCTAAGCACATGCCTGGCAAGCACAGGGACCCAGGTGGGATCTCCTGTACCACCTGATGTGCTGGGCATGCTGTGCCAGCCACCCACACCAGGAATGGAGGCACACACCTGTAACCCCAGCACTGGGGAGGCTGAGACAGGAGGATCACTACAAGTTGGAGCTACATAAAGAGACCCTGTTCCAAATGAATGAATGAATAAGTGAAAGAATGAATGAATGAATAAATAAATAAATAAATAAGCCGGGCGTGGTGGCGCACGCCTGTAATCCCAGCACTCGGGAGGCTGAGGCAGGAGGATCAGTGCGAGTTCGAGACCAGCCTGGGCTACAAAAGTGACTCAAGGCCAGCCTGAACTGCATAGCGAGACCCTGTCTCAAAAAGACAAAAAAAAAAAATAAATAAATAAATAAATAAATAATGATAGCACTCACTCTAGTGAACATAAGGGGGAAAAGAGATGAGTAAGCATTAGATGAGCGTGGAACAACCTGTGAAACTCAAGGATGAGATAAATTCGTGGGATCTTCTTCAGAAAGTTGCCTTCTACATGACTCAGCTCTAGGCATCTTCCAGATTCTACATCTCTCAGGCCCAAATTTCAAACTCCAAAGTAATAAATTGAAAGCATTTAGATGGGCCAAGAATGTACCTTGGGCCAGCTTGGGCCAACTTGGGCCAGCTTGGGCCAGTACCATGTGGGGCTGTCCTCCATGTAATTTAGACAATGATCCCAAAGCATCAACTGTTATCCAGCCCTGGGAAACAGCTCCACTTTACCCTTAGCAGCATATTTTAAAATTCAGTTCTCTCTCTCTCTCTCTCTCTCTCTCTCTCTCTCTCTCTCTCTCTCTCTCTCTCGCCATAGCCAATCCTCATTTATTTCAACTCTTTAAATAGGAGCAAAATTTCCTGGAACAGTCATTTCAGGGAAGCAAATGACAATAACAGAAAGTTGAGGGCACAGGTAGCCTGCAAGCTCAGCATGACGCGCATGACACCACAGGCCACGCAGGGCAGCAACAACCACACAAGAGACCTTACTAGTTCATGGCTTGAGGCCAGGGTTAACAGGAGATGAGGCCCAAGGTCACCATGCACTCTTAATTCCACTTAAAAATAAATTCCACCTCACCTTCTGCTGGTCTTTCTGTGTTTGCTTTTTGTTTCGTTTCTTGTACCACAAATTAAATTCAGACCTTATGTTGCCAGGCAGGAGCTGCACTGCTGAACCGTATCCTCAGCCCCACTTTCTGCTAGTCTTTACAGGACCAAAATAGAGGGGCTCTAAGTCTTGGCTGGGCTCCCAAACAGGGAATGGAATCTCAGGCCCAGACCTCTGTGAGGTCCCCAGATTTCATCCTCAGATCAGCAGGTAACTCCTTGCCTGACAGCTTCACTCCATCAAAGAAGGAGAGCTTAAGAAAGAGAGTCTCACGGCCTCCTCATAGTGTGATATGGAAGTCTTGAGAGGAAAATCTTGGGACAAGGAGATCTCCAGCATCTGGTGCTTCTCTTTGCCCTGCACCCAGAGCCGAAACTGCTGGGACACCTCTGCATCCTGTGGGGAGCTTGCCAACACCACACAGTCAATGATATCAGCCACTTGAAGTTGCAAGGTCCTGGGGGTAGCTGTTGAGGACAGCTCTGTTTCTCCAAAGAGCACGAGGATCCTGCCTGGGACCATCCCAAGATGAGAGGCCATGTGGTCCACAATACTCTGAAGCAGCTCCAACATTCTGATGGGCAATCGGCCCTCGTCAGCCCAACAGCGGACTTTAAGTGGGAAGAGCCGGCGTTCTCTGGGAGGACAGGCCCCTCTATGAGGACAGCCCCATTGTCTTGGCTCCAGGAGTCTGGGCTCCAATGGCACTTGGGTCTCAGGTAGGACTGAAGATCTTGGAGGTGTCTGTCCACTTCCCTTAACTTCTAGAGTGCCCCAGTAGGCTTCTTATTTTTGATTTTTGGAGGTGAGGATAAAGGAGAGGTGTCCGGAACCAGCAACACCTTTTTCTTCTCTCCTTTCTCAGCCTTACTCCTCAGCTTCCAGGGAGAGCTTGGAAACCAGATGTCCTCAGGAGGAGGACTGCTGGAATCCGACACGTCTGCCTGGTCCTCAGCACCTTCCTCGGCATCTTCCAGGTGGAATCTCAGGAGACACAGGGAAACAGAGATGGGATGGAAACTGCTTTCCACCTTCCCGGAGTACACCAGGACCACCGGCGCCTCCCCCAGGTCGTGGCAGCCACTGCCGCCATCGCCTGACCAGGGTCCACGGGGCTGCTGAGGCCCATGCGTCCACCTTGTCACTGTCACTGTCATTTGGAGTCCTAGCAGGCACCCAGGGCTCTGGAGACTGGGCCTCCACCAGATCCGCTGCGCACCTGCAGCAACCACTTCCACGATATCCTCATTGCTGTCGCTGACCAAGTCCACAAGCACCGCATCCACAGTGCACCCATCTGGAGACCTTTGGGCACGAAGATGCCTGCCCTGGCCACCGTGGCCACCCTGGTCCCATGGCTACCCCAAACCCCTTGGCCAACCCGCCACCTCGGAGCCTCAGAACCCTTCCTCACAGGTTCTGCCGTCTCACACACACACCTAAAATTCAGTTCTCTTTAGTAGATAATTTTATCCGTTTAAAAATAAATATACTAGAGCAAGGCTCTGCTTTAAGAAGTAGAAGACCTATTTTAGTTAGTTGATTTAGTTTTCCAAATGTTACTTAGGAAAACATTAATATAAGCACTTCAGAGTTCCAGATGGAGGAGATCCTTGTGTTGCTCAAATTCAAATGCCAGCTAGAGTCTCACATGGCCAATAGAACAATCATGGAAAGGCCACTATAGTGTGAGCACCAACACGTCTACACCACAGCTCAGCATCCTGGCAGTGTGACACCTTTCACTACATTTTTTATGGTACAAGGTTTAGGAACAGGAAAGCCTGGAAGCAAGAATTAAACTTCTACCTCACCAGAGAAGCCTTTCCTCTGCATCCAGACAAAAATTAGTCTTCCTTCATAATTTGTAGGAGCCAAGCCTAGTGGAGCAGGCCTATAATCCCAGCACTTGGGAGGCTGAGGCAAGAGAGATGGTGTGAGTTCAAGGCCAGCCAGAGCTACATAGTGAGTTCAAGGTCAGCCTAAACTGCACAAGGAGAAACTGTCTCAAAGCAACTCTGCCGTTGTCGTCTGGAGTCTTCTAACTGTAAAATAACGTGGTCTGGTAATCTTCATGCTTCTCAGTAATTATCATAGGCTGAATGCTGTTGTATTTGTCAGCTTACTGTTGCTGTGACAACATGTTTGACACAATAAACTTACAAAGAGTTTCACCTTATGGTTTCCAAGGTTTCCCTCTATGGTTGGTTGGCTCCAGTGCTTTGGGGCCTGCAGTGAAGCAGGATACCAGGGTGGACACACATGGCGGAAGAGCTGCCCACATCACAGCATCCAGGGCACAGAGAGAGATGAGGAGACAGGGCCCAATATCCCTTCAAGAGCACGTCTCTGTTGTCCTTGCTTCTTCCGTTCAGTCCCACTCTTAAAGATGTCACTTCCTCCCCATTGTGTCACCACGGGTGCAGCAAGCCTAACACATAGACTTTTAGAGGACACTTCAGATTCATATGACAATAGACACATCTCATCCATATAGTTTCTACTATATTCAAATATGTGTCATTTTTGTGAGCAAGGAAATCAAAATTGGCATGATGGCACAGGCCCGCGGTTGGGGCACTTGGAAGGCTGATGGGAGACAGGACAATCACAAGCTCATGTCTCATCTGGGACACCAGAGAGATCCTGTCTCGAAAAGACAGGCTGAAAGTGTATCTCTAGTAGAACACACTTGAGTTCAATCCCAGAACTCCAAAAGAAGAACATGAGAGAAAAGCATTCCTGACTTTACAACAGGTCGCTCTTATATTTCCTCAGATAAATAAAGTAGCTACTACATATGGGGTTCTCCTTAAGATAAGATGTTAAGAAGGGACCACTAAGATGCGGCGTGATAGGTAAGAACAGAGATTACCAGCAAGTATTGTATTACCAGCTAGACAAACAGAATTGAGGACCCAAACAGAACTGAGACAGATGATTTTCTGCTCGGTCCCCGGCTGATGCTTTCGCAGGGTGTACTTTGAACCTGACTCCACACCATGCTTCCTTTTTTTACATTGAGTGATATATACAGTTATGTCACACAAAAGCAAGTTAAGGGCTTATTAGTGAAACAAAAGTAGTTCACCTTTACTCAATAAAGTTGAACTCAAACTCAATAGGGCAAGATAAAGGGGCTCATGTGCAACAATGTATGGAAATCACTGTAGCCGATGAACACACCCTCCTGAGAGATCACGGCCACTTAATCATGTGTCTTTCTTCTTTTTGTTCTTTGTTACATCTTTGTCTGTCTCTGCTTTAGCATGTAGGAGATGCTTGATAAATATTCTCTTCCATACATTTATACTTCCCTGGGGTAATGGTTCCGGTTCTGGCTTCCCGCCCGGCCTGGCCCTGCCTCTGGGCACTGCTCCTAGCCATGCCCTCCCTACCACTTTCCCTATCGTCCCTCCCCACCCTTCCTCCTTCTGGCTGCTCCCCTCACCCATCCCCCACACACATAGCATAGTTTCTCAGAATTCAGCTATGGAAAACACGGAAGCCAGTGACTCATCTCGATTTATAAAAATTTAATATGAAAGGAAAGAAAAAAGTCTAACATGCCAAGACCCTTTGTTGACCACTTCCTTTCAGATTTAACCAGATGTAAAAAAAGACTGTTAAACTCTCAATGAATTAGAGGCTCCAATTCATCTAGAATGCAGTATTTAGCCCTAAAGGTGAATTTCAGTTCTGTTTTTCCTTTTGCTGAATTTGCTTCCCACGTGGTCAGTGAGGCTGATTTAAAATCTGATTTTGCTAAGTCATTTTTTCTGCAACAGATCTCTTACAGGCTAGGTTCAAATTCTGCCTAAATGCCCAGGACTGCTCAGCCATAAAACTGGTACAGTGCAAAGCCACTTCTCAGACAAATGATCACACAGAGCAATGTTTTATTGTCACTGCCTGGAGCCTGGGTGGCAGAACAAAGAGTCTGAGAGGGTGGTGGGAGCTGCGCCAGCCGAAATGCCAGACCTAGGCAGTGCTGTGCCACTGCATGCCGTGTTCTCCGGGGATGTCACAATTACAATTCAGGAACAACTCAAGGCGCCAACAGCAGCAAGGCCATCTCCTTTTTTTCTAACTTGCAGCCTCTCAGTATTGTTAAAGGCTTGCTCTCCCTCTGTGCTTTAGAAGTGAAGCTATAGCCTGATGTCATCATGGTGATTAGGTGGCCCAAATGGACTTAGGCTAGCTAGATAGTAAAACAGAACCTTTTTTTTTCAAGTCAACTACAATTTTAATTCCATTTGTACCTCCCTTCCCAGTGTCCTGCATTATATTTAGTCTCAATAAAGAGATACAAATTGTAGGATTGATTGCCAGATGATGGACTGATACGTAGATTCAACACAATCTGCTTCTACAAGATGGTAGTCTCCATGGGCCTCCAGAGCCTGAGTGAGGAGCTAAAACAGTCTAAAGGTACCACTCAGAGTCACACAGGCCTAACTGTATGCTACACCACTGTTTCCCACCAAAGAAGAGATACAACAAATTCAGAAATATTCAGGGGGAAAATTAAAGGGCTTTTTGGTTTTTTCCCTCTAGGCTTGTATATTTGTTTCATATTTTAGATCTAAGATGTCCTACCTATTCAATGGAAATTACATCAGCAGGACAATGACCAAACAGTCGGCACTGTTGTTAGGGCACAGTATAATAAATGCTAATGATGGCGACCAGTTCACCCTACATATAGTGCAGGACGCACTGTACCTCTGCTCCCCCACTGCAGCACCTCCGATGTCTCCCATGCTGTCTAGAATGCAAACATACACTCACTCCTTCCTTTCATGTGGCAAACAGGTATTGGTTGGGGATGCCAGGAAGGATAAATGGAAAAAGACCAGAGAAAAATTGCATATTTGAGCATAGGTTGTGGGTTTCAGATAGATGAAAGAAACTGCCTAGCCATGTTCTCCCTAATATAGCCTTCAAGGTGTCCAGGTGTCCACGCAGCTGCCAAAGGCTTGGTATGTCACTTGAAGCGCTTCCCACAGCTGGCCTTGCTCGCCCAGGAAGGAGAAAATCCTGCCTAAGAGTGAGAAAGGTTAATGAGCACTGTACTTTCAAAAATCCTGAAAGAATGAGCTTTCATCTCAGTCCTTTTACCACCCTCTATCCAAGGTCAGCAGGAAAAACAGGAAAACACATTGGAGGAGCAGCCAGTACAGGAAGTGCTGTTTAAAGCCCTGGTGGAAGACAGTCCTATTGCTAATTAACATACCCCAAGCACATTTGTATTCATACGAAATGGGCTTCAGGCCCAAACTCTTTTTTGGTTATTGCTGTTAATATGTTAATATTTTCTCAGCTTAAAAGGCTGAGTACTACGGGACAGATCAGTAATAAAGATAACAGAGCTTTTCTGCTTCTGGTTCCAAGAGCTTGGCAGCCACAGTTTTCAGTGCAGTTATGGCCAAGTGCAAGAACCACGCCACACATAAACAGTCCTGAAAATGACACAGAAATGGCATCAAGAAACCTTAGTCACAAAGATACGAATCTCTGAAGAGGGCAGATCCCAAGTTCCTTCGGAACATGCATTTTGCCAAGAAGTACAACAGGAAGGGCTTCAAGAAGATGCAAGTAAACAATGCTGAGGCCATGAGTGCACATGCTGACGTTGTCAAGGCCTTTGTCAAGCCCAAGGAGGTCAAGCCCAAGATCATCCCAAAGAGAGCAAACCACGGGCTCACTTGACTTGCCTATATTGCCCACCCCAAGCTTAGGAAGTGTATCCATGCCCACATAGCCAAGCGTCGCAAGCCTTATCAGCCAAAGGCCCAGGCTGCAGCTTCTGTTCCAGCCAAGGCCCAGGTGCCAGCTTTTGCTCCATCCCAGGCCCCCAAAGGTGCCCAGACCCCCATAAAGATACCACAGTAGAAGCCTCTTATCTGCTAATACAGAAACGGAAGGACTAGTGTGACCCCTGGTTGCCATCTGTGGGGGGCTGGTGTCCTGTGCTCTTTGTATAAATAAAACTGAGACAAGATTTTAAAAAAAAAGGGGGGGGGTAATGGAGGAGCATTTCTTTTCCCTAGTGGTGAATTTCTCTTCTACTTGGGTAATAGTCTGTCCAAATTGGCTGTCAGCCAGGCGTGGTGGCGCACGCCTGTAATCCCAGCACTCAGGAGCCTGAGGCAGGAGGATCGGTGCGAGTTCGAGACCAGCTTGGGCTACAAAAGTGAGCTCAAGGCCAGCCTCAACTGCATAGTGAGACCCTATCTCAAAAAAGACAAAAAAAAAAAAAAAAAAAAAAAAAAAAAAAAAAAAAAAAAAAAAAAAAAAAAACAAATTGGCTGTCAGACCTGTCTTAATCATTCACAATACTCCCAGTGAAATACATACAAGAGAAGTTTTGATATTTGCTGTTAAATGTAAATGGAGACTATATGAGCATTCCGGATCATTATTATCAGCATAAGTACTAGCCAAGACGACAATAATTATTCATGTATATTGTACAGCTAGATATTCAAGGCGCCCAATACAGAAATAAAAAAGCAAAGAGTGCTTATAGTTCATTAAATCTATAATTAATATTAAAATTAATTATTGGCCACACATAGTGGTACATGTCTATAATCCCAGCACTTGAGAGTCTGAGGCAGGAGGATCACTGCAAGCTCAAGGCCAACCTGGACTACATAGTGAGTTCAAAGTCAACCTGAACTACATAGCGAAATTCTGTCTCAAAAATAAATACATAACAAACTAGTTTGAATAGAAGAACAAAAAATAAATAAATAGAAGAGCAACTTTATATAGGATATGTTAGCTCTGTAGGTTCAGGCAAATACAGAAAAAAAAAAAAAATTTGTAGTGCACTGATCCCTAGAATTCCATAACTGGAATTGATCTCTGTTTTACAGGCTATATTTTAATATCTCTAGTTATCTTAGGAAAGGAAAGGTAATGACTCCTAGAGTCATTAGGTACTGATATATGTGCATTTACTTTGTAAAAGAAAGACCATATGCTGAAATCTGTACTCCTTTTTTCCCTCTCCGTATTCTTTATACGTCATCGCTCCTTGTCAATGAGAAGACCTTATTTGCCTTAGGGAGAATTAGAATTACTACAGAAATGGAGAAAGAAAGATTTGACTTCCAGGGATGTGTGTGTGTGTGTGTGTGTGTGTGTGTGTGTGTGTGTGTGTGTGTTGGTAACGTTGATTGAACCCAGGGCCTTAGCATTAAGCTATACACCTACTTTATTTTTATTTTTTCATTTTGAGAAATAAGATCTATGAGTGTGATTTAAGTATCTGGTCTTTCTATGCTTGTAATCCCCCACTCAGGAGGCTGAGGCAGGTGGGTGGCAAATTTGAGCCAAGACCAGGCAACTTCACCTGATCTTGCCAAAAGCCCGCAGTCAAGGTGATTGAAATTCACATTCCTGGGTGCAGGTTTCAGTCATGCCTCAGTCCAGCTGCCTTTCAAGCTCTGTGAATA
>PVJA010011080.1:0-39234 GCA_004027025.1 Myocastor coypus | reverse complement strand
ATCGACATGGGCCAAATCATCTCTGAAAGTGTCTTTGGCTCTCTTATCTTATGATTCTATTGCACAAGATAGCATTTTCCCATAACTTGTTCTTAGCCACCACCTAATAACATTATCATCTCTTCCTTATCACAAAATGATATGACACTAATCTAATATCACATACCCATTCTTCCTGTTTTACCAACATTGTTTACTCAGACTTATTCAGATACTCTGTAAGCTGTTCTTGAACTAAACAAAGACCACTCTAGGGTTTTAACATAGTGTCTATCACGTGCTCAGTACTTACGAAAATTCTCCCCAGAGTTTCAGATACTTCACTAACAGGCCTTAAATTCCTCTGTGCCCTTCTTTCCCAGCATCCAAACTGCATGAAGTTTTGTTTTCATGAATAAACCTTACTATTCAATATAAGGACTGAACTAAGAATCTGGGTATTATGACATTACAAAAAGTCAGAAAGTGCCCCAAACTAGTCGCAAGCCTGTATCTAACTTTCCTCACAGCATAGGAGATCACTGAAACTTCAAGGACAAGGAGGAGAATCTTTAGGGCCAGAGGATCAAGATGACCCAGTAGCTCATTTCCATTTCATCCCAGATCCCTTCACACTATGAAAGAGATACTGGAACTAATTATGCAAAAGCTACTAACTCACTGAGACGATAAATTTGATAGCTTTACAAAATAGCTGACCTGTCTCTAGGGAGAATTAGAGCTTCTGTGGATCCTTGAGGTCTTAAGCCAAAGGCAGCTCCTTCACTGTTCACCTTTACCACCACTGGGTGTGCGTCTTTATACTTCATGAATCAAGTGCACGTGATGTGTTGAAATGAGAATTGCCGCTCTTGGTGCTTAAGTCCACAAACCGGTACCGCCATGCACAGCATGGTCCACCTAGAAGTAGCCCTGGAGCTGGGAGAAGTGGCAGTCTGGCCAATCACACAGTACTTCGAACCACAAAGGACAGTATCTTTGTTCTTATTTACAGATGAGAAGAAAGTTCATCAAAGTAACTGAATTGCTCAGCTTTATACAAGTAGTAAAGAACAGAGCAGGACTTGAAATTTAGGTATGGTAACAAAAGGGCCTGATTTTGTCAGGAATTCTACTCCCTGTTGTGGGATTTTTAAAAAAACAGCAAGTAGCATGGTGGCACATGCCTATAATTCCAGCACTTGGGAGGCTGAAATGGGAGAACTGCTGTGAATGGAGCCTACCCTAGACCACATAGTGAGTTCAAGGCCAGTATGAACTACACTGGCCTTGTCTCAAAAGCCTAACCGTGTCTCAAAATACCTAAGAAAAGAAGAAGAAAAGGAAAAAGAATCAGCTAGTGGCCTGGTCTTTAACAACCCTGCAACTGGAAAAAACAAAACAGATTTATGCAAAATTAAACAGCAATAAAATATTGAAACAATGGCTCACGTCAAAAGAGAAAATGTGTTACAAGGCAGAACATGCTTAATCACTAAATAGACTATCAAGCAATAACTGGCACAGCCATCTAGAGGAAAGGGGTCTATAAATATTTACAAGGTTTGGTAAACATAGCCCAAGTACTTGGAATCTCTAAATAAGTAAAACTGGAGGCAGCATAAAGGCCAATAATAGGAAAAATGTAGAGCCTTCTTTCCACTGAAAAAAAGGCCTTGTGGAAAAGGACCCACAGGCACTTGTAGAGAAGGAGGAAGGGAAAGGCTCCATAGCAAAAATGTTTAAACCTTATGAGAATTATTTGATGTATTTTTTTTTTTTTTTTTTTTTTTTTTTTTTTTTTTTTTTTTTTTTTTTTTTTTTTTTTTTTTTTTTTTTTTTTTTTTTTTTTTTTTTTTTTTTTTTTTTTTTTTTTTTTTTTTTTTTTTTTTTTTTGTGGTACCAGGGATTGAACTCAGAACTTTGAGCTTGCCAGGCAGGCACTTATTCCACTGAGCTATATCCCTGGTCCCTATTTGATGTAATTTTTAAAGGAAAGCTGTTATTATAGTTGGGTGTGGTGACATATACCTGTCATCCTAGCACTCAGGAGCCTGAGGCAGGAGGATCATGGGAAGTCCCAGGACAGCCTAAGCTCCTTAGTGTGTTGTTTTTCAAATACATCTCATATAGTCCCAGCCTCTCCAGAGGCGAGGTGAGATGATCTCCTAGTTCAACCATGCTAGGCAACATAGCAAGACTCAGTCTCAGGAAAAAGTGAAGATAAAGAAGGAAGAAAAGGAAAAAGGAGGAGAAAGGGGAAAAAGAATTGTAAGAGTTCAGGGACTTAGCTCAGTGGCATAGTGCCTGCCTGAAGAAATTGTATATCAAGAGGTTAGTTAATGTCTGAACTATAATATATACTCAATAAATATGAGGTCTGGGGATGTCATTTATTCAAAAATGTTATATTGAATGTGTATTAACTACAAATGAAGAGAATTTAGTGCTTACCCTCATAAATATTATAGTTTAGTCTCAGTTGCATCTACAGTTTTTATTTTGAAGCTCATTATTAAAACTTTCCAAGCTTTCACTGGTGGCCCACTGCAATTGCAGAACATTTGACTGTATATGTACCTGCTTCCTCTTAGTCCAAAGACAAGTATATTCTTTTCCTTTTTTTTGTTTTTTTTTTTGCTAAGCAACATCAATAGGGAGGTGGGTCATGCCCACACACTGTACTCTGTAGAACGATTGTGAGGACAATATGCAATATGTCAACTTTCAAAGAAAAGAAAGGGGAAAAGAAAAAATAATAATAATATTGATTTAGAAGGGTTAATGTTTAATTGTTTGATCGATCTTATATACCTGTATGTATTAATCTAAACTGATCTGATGATGAAAATATGTAATATAACCCATGTTAAATTTAAACAATAGGGGCTGGGGAGATAGCTCCCAGGCACAAGTGCCTGCTGGGCAAGTGCAAGGTCGTGAGTTCAAACCCTGATCCCACAAGAAAAAATAAATAAATAAATAAAATAAATTTAAACGATAAAAATAAATAAATAAATAAATAAAAATTTAAATTTTTATTTATTTTTTTTTTCTTGTTTCAGAACATTTGTTTGTTTATTCACTCATTTTTATGGCCGGTTCAGCCCGCCCTGAGGGCAGGGCTGGTGCAGCATGTGGTGCCAGGGATCGAACTGCGGTTCCTGAAGCCACCCAAGCTTTTCCAAGCAGGCGCTTTAGACCACTGAGCCATCCTGCCAGGCCCCAAATAAATAAAAATTAAAAAAAACTTTCCAAGCTTTTATCTTAATATACTGGCATTAAGATGCTAAAGTATAAAACATGCAGATATTCTATACTAATGTTTATGTACTTTATGAAACACACTGTTAAACTTTTGACACTGTTGACATACCTCTGAAAACTAACGAAGAGGGGGATTTGTTCACCTTGGTGCAGGGTTTCAGAGGCTTCAGTCCACGGTCACCTGACTCCATTGCTTTAGGTCCATTTGGGGCAGAAACATCATGGGGAGCAGACCCAGTTGGGAGCAGAGTGACAGAAAAGGCCTGCGGAAAATATGCTGTTCAAAGGCACAGCCTATTGATTTACAGCCTCCAATGGGGTCTACCTCCTAACAGATCATTTAAGGTTTTTTTGTTTTTGTTTTTGTTTTTGTTTTTATATGGCTGGCTCAGCTGGTGCAGCATGTGGTGCCAGGAATCAAACCGCAGTTTGCAGTTTGCCTAACCTTTTATAAGCGGATGCTTTAGACCACTGAGCTATCTTGCCAGCCCATCTAGCCCATCTAACAGATAATTTAGCTATGTACTCATTGATGGGTTATTAGCACCCTCAAATTCCAGCCACCTCTGTGGTCATCTCTTAAGCCAATCAAATTAACCATCACAAGAAATCAATGCCTGCCAGGGAATAAATAATGAAGATATGAATGGATTACCTTGTATATGCCATGGAATATACACACAGTACTCTGGAAAATCTTGCTGTAGATCTGAAACCCACCAACTTTTCTGTAAAGGGCCAGCTAACAAAAATTTAGTTAAGCTTTCACAGACTACAGACAGCCTCTACAGCAAGTTCTTTGCTTTTTTAAAAAGAAAGTACAGACCAGTCTTTAAAAACATAAAGCAATACTTAGAGCTTCAGGGTCATACAAATGTCATTCTGGGACTAAAGTTTGCTCACCCTTGTTTCAGGTTGTAGATTATTTCAGAATAAATTATTCCAGACTATCATAGCAAATACAAAAATGCTATAGCAAGCCTTGAATGAGCTAAATTGTCTAATGCAAATGGAGAGTCAAAGAAACGAAGCCACTGTTAACTGTTTCAGTCAGTAAAGCCTCCACTTAAGCTGAAATCTAAAGGATATGGAATGGAGCTATGCAGAGTGAGCAACAGATAAATACAAACTCCTGAGAGAAAAAGAATTTGATTTCCCACAGCCTGACTGAAGTCTGTGTACTTGGAACTCTGTGAGGGCAAGAGAGTGACGTTTGAGATGAGATTTAAAGGTTAGCCAGGAGCCGGCCTTCGGCAGCTTAGAAGTGGATTCCCACAAAGTATGGAAAGCAGAAGTGGAGTTAGAGGCAATAAGATCAGCAGATTGCCAATCTCAGAAAGTGAATTACCAACCAAAAAGCGGTGGATCAAGGATTGGGTCCTTAGGCAAAAACAAAAGCTAAGGAGAAGTAGACTGTTTTGACTATGTCTTCAAGCTATTTATGATAATATCAAACCTGAAAGTTCCATGGCACTTTAATCATGAAACGCCCTCCTCACTGAGTCGCAGGGCTCTCTTTCATTAACCTGACCAATCATGTTGAGAACAAAGCCCCACGTTCCCATGTGCTCATCGTCCAAGCCCTTCTCTTCAGATTAGAAGTGGTTGAGGCTGTCTTCCTTGGAAGACACCTTGAGAGGCAAGCAACAGGGTTTGCCTCCAGGGAGGAAAACTGCCTGAGTCTAACACGGAGGAGGAAGGAAGAGAGGGAGGGAGGGAAACATCACCCCACATGGGCTACCATGGTCCAAGGATTTTGAACTCTGTCCCTCTTGCTATTCAAAAATCAAATCAGATTCAAACTTTGAAAACTGCATTCATTATTTGCAACCCCAGAGACACAACAGTTCTCTAAACATTCATTTGGGAAAAACAGGCAATCTTACATTCCCAGTATTTTCAAAACATGATTAAGGTGACAAGATCACAGAGTGTGTTCGTATACATCAAGTAACAATATGATGCCTGGAAAATGTACAAATTAATGAAAAACTACTATAAGGGAGAATGAAAGTGGTATGGGTAATTTTCCTTTCTTGCTTGCTTTCTTTCTTTTTGAGACAGGATCTGGTATGCAGTTCAGGCTGGCCTTGAGCTCACTTTGTAGCCCAGGCTGGCCTCAACTCGCAATGCTCCTTGTGCCTCAGCCTCCCAAGTGCTGGGATTATGGTCATGCACCACCATACCCAGCTAGTTAACATTTTGAAGTCAACGGATGCACTGAGAAACACTTCAGCAGTTCCTCTGAAACTTAGAACTATTATATGACCTAAGATGCTGTTCTTAGATATACTGCTAAATGCCCACATAAAAGCTTACACACAGTATTTATAAATAGCATTATTTATAAGAGGAAAATAGTGAAAACCACCAATTGCCCATCAACTGATGAATATATTAATCAAATGTAATACATTCTTGCAATGGAATTTATTCACCAATTAAAATCGCAGACAAATGCTACAATTAGAATGAAACTTCATGCCTAGTTTAAAGACTATGATTCAAAAGACCATATATTGTATGATGTCCTGTATATGAGATAGCCAAAATAAGCACATTCCTGGAAAAGGAAGCTAGACTACTAGTTGGCCTTGAGCTGAGAAGGGAAGGGAATCTAAAAAGTGAATGTTAATAACCAGGCATGATGCCACATGCCCATAATCCCAGCAATTGGGAGGCTGAGGCAGGAGGATCTCCATGAGTTCAAGGCCCACCTTCACTACTAAACAAGATCTTGGCTCAAAAAAGCAAAAAAAAGTGAATACTGGTAGGTATCGGGTTCCTTTTATAGGAAACAAAATCTTCTAAAATTGCATTATGTTACTATACTAAAAGTTATTCAACTTTAAATGGGCAAATTGTATGGTGTGTGAATTACTCCTCAATAAAGCTGTTCATTTTAAGTGAACCAATAAAGAGCTACTCACATACCACTTTATAATTTGAGGTTTAGGAAAATTGCAACTCAGAAGAACAACAATGTCAGCCAAGATTGGCCTTATGAAAATGAAAATCAATGATATTTTTGTTAGAAAAATTTAACAGTTTTTGTGTGTGTGTGCCCAAGGTATGAGCTCCTTGGGGTTGGGTATTGTGAGACGGGGCAGGTTGCCTGCAGCAATCCCCTTCCCTAATTTCCCTTGGTTGTGAAAGGCAGCAGGTTGAAGAGATGGTGACATCACCAAACTACTTGTATTTTAAACCTAAAATCAGCAAGAATGGCCTTTTGGAAACACTTTGATGTACACAGCTATTCAACCTGTGTGCATCCGGGCTACAACTGCCTTTTGCCTATGAGAGAAGACAGACCACAAAACTGCAGGGCAACTGCAGACAGAGAACCTCCTGGTACATAAGGGGGCATTGGTGCACGGCATGTTTCAGGCCATTCCTGCAAACTGCCACCCACTCAATATTTTGCCAGGTGCACAAAGTGGGCAGCAGTTTCTTTTGTTTTGAAAAAGTCTCTCTTATTATACTTTATCTAGCTTCATTTTGCCAATTTCTAAAGTGAGTGTTACAGAGGTTCATATGGTAATTGAAAACTATGCATAGTCCATATAAATTCCAATCTTGCCATAGAAATAATTTCAACTGCTTCTCATAATATGGTCACATTCAAATCCCTTACATGGACATGCAGTGGTTGTGTAAGTCTACCCACTCTTCTTTCTAAAGCTAAATTTTTAAAAGTTTTGCTTAGCCTTAATTTAAGGGGCCCGGCAGGATGGCTCAGTGGTCTAAAGCGCCTGCTTAGGAAAGTTTGGGCAGCTGCAGGGAGCGCTGTTCGATCCCCGGCACCACATGCTGCACCAGCCCTGCCCTCAGGGCAGGCTGAGCCGGCCATAAAAATAAATAAACAAACAAAAGTTCTGAAACAAGAAAAAAATTAAATTAAATTAAATTTAAAAAAATTAATAAATTTATAGGATCAGCTGTTTTCAGTAACAGGGTATTTTCTGATCTTTTCTAGGGAAGAATTGTAAGCCAAAACATTTATACAATGTATAATAGTAAGTAGAATGATATATCATGAAGGGGAATTTCCTACAAGTAGTAAATAAAAGTTCTATTAAGAGGAAGTGATGATCTTAAGAGTAATTTGTAATTTGTATCTTCAGTCTGGACTTCCTTCTGCACTCTGGATCCAGCCATCCCCTGCCTCTGTGACAGCTCCACATGGATGTCCAGGTCCAGTTGCGCCTGCTGATCTTCACCCACAAGCCAGAAATCTTCCACCCTCCCTTCCTGTCATTTTTCCTGCCTCAGTTAAGAGAGATTCGATTATCTCTCAGTTGCTTAAGCCAGAAACTTAGGCAGTAATTTCATCTTTCTATCACATCTCACATCTGGTCAGCAGCAGATCATTTTAGTTCTATTTTCAGAACACATACAGAATTTAAACAGACTTTTCCTCACTGACTACTACCGCACTAACTCACGCAGCCAACCATCTTTTACCTGATAGTCTGTCCATGTTTTCTAGCAGGTTCACTATCTAATTCTTCTACCATTAATTCACAAAGTGCTTTTCTTAAGTTCAAAAAGACACCCTTGGGGCTGGGGAGATAGCTCAGTGCAATAAGTGCTTGCTAGGCAAGTGCAAGGTCCTGAGTTCGATCCCTGGTGCCATAAAAAAAAAAAAGACACCCTTTACATATTAATTGAAATAAATACACAAAATTGTAATAGGGCCATGCTTTCTTTTAACTCATGGTGCCCTTGGGCAGTGCACAACCTGCATAATTGTGCAAGATGGTCTTGCCTCTTAGCAGTCTGCATTTTTTTATTTATTATCTCTCTCTTTGTAAAGGCAGGGATTTCAGGGTCACTGTGGCATCTCAGCACTTAATCCATATGCAGCATGTAATATATGTTCAGTCCACAGATACAGAGGCCATATGTCCAAAGAACAAAAAACAACACCCCAGATCCTGAGACCGAGCCACTAATGAAGAAATCACTTATTTAGATGTACATCTTATGGTACCCATTTATAGAAAGACCATTTGAACAGAATCTCCCTGGGTCACAAATTTCTATTTCAACAAACATGGCCATAAAGAAAGTCTTCAGGGACAGCCTGACAGCTCAGCAGACTAAAGCACTTGCTTAAGCAGAGCACAGCGCCTGGGTTTCGATCCCCAGTGTGCAGTGCCAGGGCCACCAGTGAGGCACACTGAGATGGCAGTTGAGAATGGGCATGGTGGCACACACCTGTAATCCCAGCACTTGAGAAGCTGAAAACAGGAGAATCACTACCAGTCCGATCTATGTAGTGAGACCCTATACTATAGGTTCTCAACCTTTCTAATGCTGTGACCCCACAATACAGTTCCTCATGTTGCAGTAACCCCAAACCAAAAAATAATTTTGGTGGCTACTTCAAAACTGTAATTCCAAATAAATAACATTTTTGATGGCTTTAGGCGACCCCTGTGTTTTGGTCATTCGACCCCTGCCAGGGTCGCAACCCACAGATTGAGAACTGCTGCAATAGACCCTGTAGATACTCCTAAATACAGAAAGAAGAAGGAAGGAAGGAAGGAAGGAAGGAAGAAAGAAAGAAAGAAAGAAAGAAAGAAAGAAAGAAAGAAAGAAAGAAAGAAAGAAAGAAAGAGAGAGAGACTTCAATAATCTGTAATGCCCACCTGTGGGCTACAAGGTATACATGAAAGTGATCCACACTGGGAGCTTGCAGACAGAACCTCTAAGTCCTGGAATCTGTTGGATAGAAATCCAGTTGTCCTGTACTGAAAGAACAGGCAAGCAGGAAGATTTGGGACTTCTGCTGAGGAAAGCATCGTACCTAACCATGACCTTCAATAAAACTTAACTGAAATTTCAAGATTAGGAAGGGAAAAAAAGATATAATAAATGGATTTAGTTACATATGTTAATAAAAATAATTTATCTTAGAGTCTAGTAGCCCAAGCCAATCCATGAGCCTCCACTAAGCCCTCAGCAGGCTAGCTTAACCTCCACAGAAAGGGTGGCCCCAGATCTCCATGAGTATGTGTCTAGGTCCAACTCACCCAATAACCCCACGAATAAGTTTTGCTACCTGCTTACATTTGGATTATCTTCCCCAAAATGGCTGAGAATGGAAATAATCAAACCCTACAAGTAAAATCCCATTGTTTACTCTCAAAAATGTGAGCAAAAGCCAGGCGTGGTGGCTCACGCCTGTAATCCCAGCACTCGGGAGGCTGAGGCAGGAGGATTGGTGCAAGTTCGAGACCAGCCTGGGCTACAAAAGTGAGCTCAGGACCAGCCTGAACTGCATAGTGAGACCCTGTCTCAAAAAGAAAGAAAAAAAAATGTGAGCAAAGATGAATCAAATAAAAAGTAAGTCCACGGGATTCTTCTCCACATCTGGATATTTTATTCTTAATAGCACCAGTGTGGGACACCCCCCCCCACCAGTGTTCATACCACTGTTCTCTTCTGGGCTTCCTCCTAAGTGAGCTAAAGAGATTGAGGCAGGATATTTCTCCAGCCATACCCTAGCTGCAGATTCCATGCCCCTGTACACAAGCCTAGAACAAGAGTCCATGAGATGTTTGGTTCTGGGGAAGGGTGGGGAGGGGCCAGGGTGTCTCATTGTACAGGGATAGCCGAGCCCTGTTTATAAGGCAGGCACTGTATGACTTAGGGCTTAAGAGCGAAGGCTCCAGAGTTAGGCTGCTCGGATTCAAATCCCAAGCCTACTACATGCAAATGTCATCTATTAGTTTCCTTTGCTTCACATTCATGAATACCTTGGACTTTTTATAATGGCAATCACTCTAGAATAAAATTTAGCATTTAACACTAAAAATTGTTAGACTTGGGTCAAGGCAGCTTTTCTGAAAGCTCTCAGGACAGAGGCAGCTGGCCAGGAGGGTACAAGGCTCTTCCTGAGAATTAGAAACAGACTTTCCACAGGGCAGCAGGGGAGGGATTTGGAAGGTGAAAATATCTTTCAGAAACAACTATTGTGCTGGGTCCTTATCCTTTGTCACGTTCTGAGAGCTCCAGGAATTAGCCAGACAGGTGGCCTTTTGTGGTAGTACAGAATCCAATTTGCAAGTCTTTCTTCTAACCTCTTCCTCTAAAACATACAATATCAAAATAATCTACTCAGTCATATGCTGTGTTAGCATCACTGCCTTTTCAGTCACACAGATACCTTCTAGTGTAGAGCTCCAGCAATACTCTCACTCCTGTGGAACATGTCCTGGAAGCACAGAGGACAGCGGCAGCCCCCACAGCCACAAGGTCTGTCAGCACCTAGGCTGCACGTGCAGCGACAGTGCACTTAGTATCTGGAGCAGATGCTTCGTGACCTCAGTCTCAATCCAGGACTCAACTCAGATATTGCTTTCCTAAGGAAAAGCAAAGTAAGCCCTACGTTTTGGGAGACAGGATACAGCAGGAAAAAGCAACATAAATATTAAAATAAGATCATTGGAGAAATAAGAAAAGTAGAATAAGAGAGTTAATCAAGACCAGAAAGCCATTATTTGTTCATGTACAGAAATTTTAGTATCATTTTATAAAACATGAATCCTCATATACAATATTTCTCTAGAAGTATGTGGATTATTTATAATACAATATTTTCTATAGCAAGCCTTTCCTTCTTTGTCTTCCCCAGAACTAACCCTCTAAAGCTTTTCTTTTTCTCTTTTATGCTAAAAGAAAGCAATGATTCTTATGATTGATGTCCCAGGGCCCCAAGATATACACTCTTGCATAAGCAAAGACAAAACATGCAGGAGTTTTTGTTTTTCGTTTTTTCAGAGAAATACATTAATCTTATTGAGACCTTCAGTTTTGCTTCATTCATCTATTTGGTTTTTTCAACAAAACTTTTTTTGCCTTAATAGACAAATGATACTTTATGTAAACAAACTGGGTCTCTACAATCTCTATTTTAAACCTGTCTGTCTCTTCAGAAAAGCTGACAAATTCAGTTCATCCTATTCCTTCATGTCTCTCTTTTTCTATTTCTTGACTACAGGACACGATCTTCCAGTGCAACCAAGAATCAAGTAGGCCAGGAGTAAGTACAGGTTCTAAGGACATTTACTGCAGATAGATTTTGCTCTCATAAGAGAAAAGTGCATTTCAAAACCAACATCCCCCAGGGGCTGGTTATCAATGAGTTTATAAAACACACACACACACACACACACACACACACACACACACACACACTACACACTTGGGAGAGGTCAAAATATTTCTTCCCCCTGAAAAACGGATAATATATTACTTTTATTTCTAAAGAAAAACAAAGGCTTGTGATTTTCTATTTTTGTCCTCTGAGCATCTCACTAAAACTGGCTTTTCAACATCCTTGTGAATAGGAGGTCACCATTGTCCCGCACGCCTGGCTGAGGAAAAAATAACCACAAAACAAGACTCAGGGTGAAAAACTCCTCAAAGCTGTGATAGAAAAGAGTAGGTATTTTAAAATCCTAAAGCACAGCCATCATTTATGTGGCATACACTACAAGCTAGGTACTGCCCTAGCTTGGGGGCCTGACATGTAAAATCCCCATAGCAATCTATTCAATCTATTAGGATAGATATAATGAATTTCATTTATAGACAGAAGAGTCATGTTAGAAGAGTTAAGTAATTTCCCCAAGAAACAGAGCCAGTAAACAGCCAGGCCTGGATTTAGCACCATATCTGGTTTAGTCCCATGAGCCTTAAAACCAAGGCTACTGTGAGCCAGGAACTGGAAATATGGCAGGGAATTTGCATTCAAGTAGAGTGAAAGACAAGAGACAAGTGTGGGTTATGCATGTTTTGTCAATAACATGCTACATATATGACACTCACAGGAAATTATAATGACGCTGAAAAATTCTTATCACCTAGCACTTTACTGTACCTTTTCTTTGCTTAGATACACTTAGATGCACAGCTCTTTTCACTGTAATACGATTGCCTAGAGTATTTAGTGTAGACGTGCCTGTCCAGGTTTGCAGCCCAGGTGCATATATTCTAGCTGTGTAGCAACCTATGCCAATTAATTTGTGTAGCACACTGTGATGTTCATACAATGACTCAAAAGCTAATGAAAGTTTCTGTGGTTCCCATAACTAACAAATGCCTGACTTTGTGTGCACGTGTCTATATAGATAGATGTTGAAAATTGTAGCACAGAAAAATAAACTGGACTGCAAGACATGGCATGAAAAAGGGGGCTGTGGGTAGGTGTCCAGGGAAGACCTCTTTGGCAAGGTGACATCTAGGCAGAGTCCAAAGTAGGGAAAGTGTTATGGAGCTGTCGGAAAAGAGCAGAGAGCGGCTGCCAAGGCCATGCAATGAGTTAAAGCAACAGAACAGGGTCTGGTGCTTCCCAGGCAGAGGAAGCAGGGTGGGAGTTGAGGCAGAAGTGTGTCCTGTCTGAAAAACTTCGACTTCTGATAAGAAGCTAAGAAAGTTGTGGGTGTTTTGAGCGCAGAGATGGATGATGTGTTGCACTGTGCAGTTACTGTCCTCTGCTTCCCTTCACCTCTTGCTTGCCAACATCTGGTTCATTGGCACCTGCTCTTGGGCCCATGCTCCCCTCACCTGCACCCTTGACCAGTCTTACACCTACGTGGTCCTTCATGTGCTGTTGATGTTATTCTGTCTCTTACTCTTTGCAGACTCCAGGACCTTGTATTTTATGGATGGTTTTCCAAGTCCCTCCTGGAAAGCACCAACCTTCAATGGCTAGAACAGACTTTCTAAGTTACTTTCTCTGAACCCAAAGCATCTCTATAGATTTTCTTCTTTGATTGTCCATCATCATGTTGCAAGATTAATTCAGATTCACAGTCACCACCACCTCATCCACAGCATAGGAGCCCCTACTATGTTCCAGGTAAGGGCAGGAACTGGGGACACAGCAGTGGACAAGATCAAGCCCCCACCCCACCCAATCCCAGCATTCTATTCGCATCTATGGTATGTAGTGATCCTTAATCAGAAGGCAGGGAGAGCTTAGAAGTTTGATGAAGCGGCTGAAATGGAACAGTCTGTGAGCATCTAGGTGGTGATTCTCAATCAGAAAAATAGGGCAGGGACCCTTGCAATGTGGTAAAGCAACTGAAATAAAATATGTGCTTTGCTTACAGTCACATGTTTTTTACTTCAGTATACTAAATTAATATTCAAGAAGGCATGTTTTATAGCCATAAGGAGAAATTAGGCTTTAAAATTCTGGAAAAGAGCACCTGTCTGACAGATGTGAGGTCCTGAGTTTGAATAATGGTTCCAAAGAGACAGAAAAAAGAAACCAATGCAAAACAGTAGACTAGAAGAAGCCTTTAAAAATATTCTAACTTTATTAGGAAAGCTATTAGTACTCTAAAAGAGGAAATTCAAAAGCTGACCCAAGAGAGGAGGTGTCAAGAAACGTAGCTAGAAGAGTTGATCTGCAGACAAGCACAGTCCTTCTAATCACTCACTGCTTCCTGTATGCAACGGCTGGGCTGGCTCAACTGACCCAGTACCCTATTCCAGCATCCCTATCTCAGTGCTTAGAGACTTGCTCTCACTGGCGTTCTTCCAAGGAACTTTCCTGACCAAAATCATTAGATGCATCCTCGACATGCCAACTGACCTCTTTTTCTTCATTAAAACCTAATTCCAAGAGCAGCATGGGCTTGATTGGCAACTCGATTGAATTAAGAGAGTCATGGAGCTGTGCTTGGATTTTGAGGGCACCCGCCTAATCCGCTGAGGAGTCCCCTAACTGAACGGGCCATAAGGAGGGAGGGCTTAGCTGGAGAAAGTGCTCATGGCATATGACGTTGGAACGACGGCTGGTCCCTGGCCCCTTCTTCTCCCTGGCTCTTCTGCTGCTTCCTGCTTTCTGCCACGCCCTTCCGCCAGGATGTTTTGCCTTGGAGTCAGCCCATCATGGGCTAAGGTCTCTGTGTAGATGAGCCAGTCTCTTCACCTTTAAGGCACAGGGTCAGGGGTTTGGTGTAGCACCATGGACTCTGACAACACGCGGGGCAATCCGGATACCGAGCCCTTTATATCTGTCCTTCCGGGTCTGTAACTGGAAGGGGGTCACCCAAGAGAGGGGTCAAAATGATTGATTGATTCATTTTCCCATCTGCTTGTCCTCTTTTCTCAAGCGTACATGTTTGCATATGCAAATATGAACCCATATACATACATCTACATATCTTATATCCAGTAGTAACTCACATTTTGGTCAGTAGAGGACTTTTTCCCATCAGAACTAAATTTTGCTTTATCTTCTGGCGCGGCTCATGATCACTATTCCTACAGACTTTACGCCTCAGTGTTTTCACCATGGAGCAAGCTTGATCCAGAGGCACAGTCACAGCCACATTTTCCAGGGCAAAGGATAATAGTGAGACCACTGTTCCTCTGTGACAGCAGTGTGTCCACTGAACACAGTTTTCAGAAATAAAACAACATCAAAAAGACATTTCAGTCTCCAAAATGCCTAGAAGGAGCTGAGGAAGACCCTGACACTTGTATGTAAGTATGTATATACATATGTACATATTCTTATGGTTTTTTGAGATGAGAATCTCACTATATAGGTCAGGCTGGCCTTGAACTCACTATGTAGCAAAGACTGGCCTCCAGCTCACAGTGACCTTCCAGTCTCTCCAGGTGCTGGAGGCACACATCACCATGCTGGCCTGATCCTCCTCCTTAGATCATAGAGAACCACATTTCCGTCCTAAAGTGGACTTCTCAACACCTCCTGCACCACAGCTCCCTGTGTCCAGGCCCACGAGTGCTCCTGTAGGCTAACCTGAGAGAATTATGCCCTCAAGGAGAATACCCTGAGAGCCCTGCAACTTAGCTCAGTAGTGTAAGCACCTGTTCAGGCAAATGCCATCAGACGCAGGGGACTGGGTTTGATCCCAAGCTCCACATGCCTTACCTGACCTGCTGTTATGATTTATATCTAGTTGTCCCCTCAAAGCCTCATGCAATCATGGGGCAAGGACTTCTATAGATTGAGACTTGACTCATGAGTCACTGGGATTATGTGTTTTAGTACTGATGAGATTGTCGGTCTGAGTACTGCTGTGAATGATAGGTGTGGCCTGAGGTGGATAGGCTAAGGCAGAGAGCCTGATGTAATTTAAAGAGAGACAGAGAGACAGACTAGCGCTGTTGTTGCTCTCTGCTCCCCTGGTTGGTCAGTTGCCTCTGTCACCATTGTTGCTGTTCCGCGGCTATGAACTGGATGCTCTCTGCCTTGTTCCACTCAGCCTTGGGCCAGCCGAATATGGACTGAAACCTCCAGTAACTATAAGCTAATAAACCTTTCCTTCCTTCATTTTGTGTGTTGGGTATTTGTCCCAGCAACGAGTAAGAGTAACTAAGACACCTGCCCTTAAGGAAGCCTGAGCCAGCCAAAACAAAAATCCCTCTGGAAGAGAACAGCCCAAGTGATCAAAAGCAAGATTGGCTGCTTGAGAACAAGGCTTCTCCTCCGTGGATATTTTTACCCTTCAGCTGTTGGGCACAAAAACAGATGCACGTTCCTCTCTCTTCCGGAACAGGTGAAGAGACTTCCGCAGCAAATGGGCGGCTGGGGGTCCTCTAGCTATTTTTCCACCTTCTCCACATCCCTGCTTCTCTCTCTCTCAGAGTAGCTCCTTACCCTAATCATTCTCCACAATGCCATCATCAGCAAATAGTTCCTGGAGAGCCCACTGTTGCGCCTGCTTGGAAATCCTTCCATAAAACAGATGAGAAACATAGATGGAATCTGACAGAAAGGACCCCAAAGTGTAAGGTAAATGGCTTTGTTGGAAGATAGAGACTTAAGCTGAATGTGAAATGTATGTGCACTGGCCTACCAGGTGGCTCAGAAGGGCCATTTCCGGTGAGGCAAGAGTCCAGCTTAAGCAAGATGAGTGGAAAAGGCAGAAAACAGACTTCCTGGTTCTGTCAGAGTTACGGCCCCAGGGTCAGTGCGTGGGCAACCAACCCCGTATATTACTCCTTCAGTCTTTCAAGTAAATGACTGCAAAAGTAAATTGGTGCACAATCCTAAATGGTTCACATCTTCTGGAGGGGTAGGTAGGGCAGTGGGATGGGGAGAAAGACCCCAAACCATCACTCTCCCAAAGAAAAACACAGAAATTCCTCAAAGAGAAAAACAACTGGAACTAGAGATATATTCTACGGGTTTATATCCCCGCTGGTTTACTACTGCCTGCTTTGCTCTGGTGTAGCTATGGATGTGGGTCTGCTCATAAAACAACCAGAAGAAATTCCCAAGGTGCTCCTGTTTCCTTCTCTTACTTCTCCTTCTCCTGCCTTTGCTAGGAAAAGTAGCCAGACGGTGTCTCTGCCCTGGCTCCTGCTTTCTGACTCTGCACTCACCTGCCCCTATATTGTTTCAGTGAATACACAGAAGCCTGACTCACTCATCAGACTAAATGAGCACCATTCCAAGAGCCTGACTACGCCGTGAGATTTGTAGCCAGGATGTGGAGGCTGAGCCGAAAGCAGGACCTGGCTTCCTCCAGGATCTTCCTTAACACCCACACCTTTTGCCCTGAAATGGACTATTGTGCTTTTCTGGGCTCCATGACTCACTGGTCTTTTCGCATCATGCAGATAAGTGGAGCTTTTTCATTTTTAAGAGACTTTTGAGTATTGGGATTCTGAAAAGCCCAGTTCAGAAGGGGTAAAGCCATCCAATTTCTGTAGAAGGGAGCAGCTGCTCTTAAAACATTTTCTTCTATACTACAGGGATTATAGCCACATTATTTTGCTCATGAATGATGGCTGAATCGGTTGTGGCTCACACCCCCTTCACTATAATCAGACAGAAGGAATTGTGCTTGACAGGTAATTAAAATAAAATGATAAGAAGTAGCATTTGGTTTCTCTGAAGGTTTACAGAAGAGTTTATAAAAGATACTATAAATCTAATTTACCAAAACCCCAGATGGCAAAGCTATGAGCAGTACTGCCAATGCATGAGGCTAATATTAAATTAGTATTTTCTTACTTTGTGTTGTTTTATAAAATTTAAGTTTACCACAGGGGGAAGGACTAAAATTCTGCAGCATTTGCATTTGGAACCCAGCAATTTCTGGAGTACTGCCAAATATAGGATGCAGCAACACTGATGGGGAAAGCAGGCTGCCCAGGCTGGAGCTGAGGCTGGGTTGATCAACGTCAGAAAAATGATTCTTCACTCAAGGTGCTAAACAGTGCAGGAAGAGGCCAGTGAGATAGCTCAGCTGACTAAGCACCTGCCTAGGCAAGTGCAGGGACCAGGGTTCGATCCCTGATACCACTTGGTGCTGAGCCAGTGACTGAGTCTGGGTGTGGTGTTGCATGCCTGTAATCCCAGCACTGGGGAGGCTGAAAATAGGATCACTATGAGTCCAAGCTGTATAGTGAGCCCCTGGACAAAACACATAAAATCACATATATATATATATATATATATATATATATATATATATATATATATATATACAGGAATAAAGCCACATGCAGTGGGATTTCATATAAGGAATTAAATCTGACCTAGGAATCTACTCTCAATTTCAAGGAAGGGGAAAAGAAACTACCAATACCACCAACAACTCTCTAGTGAACTTTCTAGAGACTGAGAACACAAACTGCTACCCCAAAATCCACTTATTTATCACAAAGGACCAACACTACAATTTAACCTGAATAGTGAAGTTTTATTTGAGAGAAGAAAATTCATATATTAACATCATTTGTCTTAAAAAAAAAAAAAAAAAAAAGTCTACAATAATATGTGTGCCGTGGTTCACCACCACTGCTCTAATGAGAGTTGTTTTATGTTTTAATGCTGCTAGGTTGGAAATGAAATACCTCCCCATCCCATGTATGTACTGAGGTTTGGATATAGTTTGAGCCCCCACCAAGGCTTCATGTGTTAACATTCAATCCATACTATGAGATGCTAAGGGCAGAAACTCTCCATAGTGTTTAGAGGTGGAGCCTGCTTGACTGAAAGCTAGTGGTAGCCTTATAAGAGGGAGAAACACCAAAACAGACATACACATAAATATAAATATGCATGTACACATGCGTGTGCACATGGACACACACATACACACACACACACACACACACACACACACACACACACACACACCCTGCTTCATACCTCTTTGGAATCAAAGTCCCTCAATCTTGCACTTGCAGAACTCTGAGTCAAAATATTTTTTTAATTAGAACTAACCCAGTCTACTGGATAATGGGCGATAGAAAATGGACTAATGCCTATATATGTGAAAAGAGTTACTGCTCAGAAATTTTTATTGAAGTCTCTACTTAAGTGTGGGGACTATGTGACTCCGCTCCTCTAGCAAAATATCAATTCCAAACGTGCAGACAGGATCCCTGCTTGGCGTGGGGAGGACTCCTTGGTAAGTAACACTCACTGCTCACTGGTCCTCCCAACTCCCCCAGATGCAGCCTAGAACTCTCTTTGGCTGGCGCCTGTTTTTCATCTATACAAACCGCTTTTTGCCCCATGCAAGGTCTAGGAAGCAATCACCGAGACTCATGGGAGCTAAGGATAGAGACCAGTCCTGAAGTTTTCTGCTTACTTTGGTCAGAGAAGAGAATTCACATCATTGTTCTAAAGGTCTTCCAGCACTGTGCTCTAGCAAATAAGAGCAACGAAGCAAAACGAAAACCTAGCAACTTATTTTTTCTCCTGTCCCAAGAAGTTTATGTTAAGCCCAATAAATCAACATTGTACTCTTTACATGGGAGAAATTAATTCCCTGTTGTAACCAAGAGAACAGTTGCACATTTACAAAAGGCCAGCTTTACAAAAAATCAATTTTTTCTTCCTGTAGACATCTTTGTGGAAGGACACAATGCCATTAGAATTTTGAAGGGTTTTCTTTTTTTCAAATGTTAATTTATATGTTACCCCTTGGGAGCAGCAAGCAGGGTGACAATCCTCCTCTCTAATCCGTTGATGATGGCATCCATCCATATGTCACCTTTCCTTTGGAAAAGAGAAGTGTGGGGAGTGAAGCCAAAAGCTGTCAGCACAGCCAAACTCAGGTTTCTCAAGAGACCAATGCTCCAAATCCCTGTCCTCTTCAGAGACAAGTAAATAAATCTGCAGGAAAGAAAAAGAAAAAAAAAAAAAAAAAAAAAAAAACCTGAAGTACTTCCTCTCCAGTTCCTCTGCCTCATGGAATGTGTATATTACACTTTTTACACTTCCGACGGCTGGGCCCCAGCTCCCCTTACAGGTAGGTGATGTGTGGGGTTTCCTTACCCCAGAATAAGATGCCCAACCACTACAGAAGCTCTTTTGGGGTATTGGAGGATGCCTTCATTTTAGAAATCTCTGATTAAACTGCGAACCTTCTAGGAAGGACGATACCTTAAATCATGAGCAGGAGTTAGTTACCTTAGCTATCAGCTGACGTATCAGAAGGGAAAGACAGTCAGCTGAAAGCTAATGGCTGTGACAAGAGGAGGGTGTTGGAAAGTTAAAGGAACTTGGCAGAGAGCAGAAGAAGGAAATAGGCTTCACCACAAGGTATGAGAGAGTTTCTCTTCTCATCTGATGAGGAGCAAACTGTGAAATGTAGAATATTACTATCACTTGTCTACAAAAGTCCTGCAAAAGGATAGAACAATGTATGTTAACTTACATTCTTAACCCTCCAGCAGAAAAGCTTTGTCATACTATTACTCTATAACACAGGTACTTGAGCTTATCATCACTGGCTTTCTGAGTATCAAATATCTTTGACTTAGCTTGGAAATTATATTTTCTGACCATCATTGATATTCTAATAACTTTCCACACAATGTGATATAAGCAGTTACACAATTTTGACACAGATATTTGGAAATTCATGGAAATACAAAATTGTAGCCTGTCAAGACTGGTATTTGGCCCAGTCTCTTATTTTCAAGTACTACTCTTGAGAGAGAGGATGACAGTAACTGAGTTTACACTAGGAGTAGTACATATCAAAAAGATAAGAGTGACATGTATTCCAAACATAGTTTTAGCATTACAATGTAGGTTTGAGCATGTCGAGCTGTGAAATGCTGTATGTGTGTTCAAGTGACTATGCTTAATCCTGACAGTGGCCTTTCTTTGGCTGCTTGGATGCATCTTAGCTATCTTTAGTTGCCCTGTCTTATCTCTCTGAAGAAAAGGTAGTGTGTAAACCTAAGGACTTATGATTAATGAAAATATATATGTCATGCAAAACTCTTCGAACTAAATTTTAGTCCTGTTGATATGAACTCTGGATATGTGATGGTAAATATTTAACTATTTCTTGTCTTAAACATTATCTTTGTCTAGCTATATGGCTGCAAAAAAAAATGACAGTTCATTATATTCTGGGTATTCTCACGAGCCATACGTAAAGTGTCTGGAGAATCCTGCTCTAGTGGACAGCCAGCTTTTTTTTTTTTTTTTTTTGTCTTTTTGAGACAGGGTCTCATTATGCAGTTAAGGCTGGCCTTGAGCTCACTTTTGTAGCCCAGGCTGGTCTCGAACTTGCACCAATCCTCCTGCCTCAGCCTCCTAAGTGCTGGGATTACAGGCATGAGCCACCACGCCTGGCATGAGCCACCACGCCTGGCGGACAGCCAGCTTTAATCTGCATAGTCTTTCATCTGCAGCGTATCGTTCAGTCACTCGCTTTGGCATAGGCAGTGTGCTCACCCTGACTTCTGTAGCTAGAAGCTGGCCCGCTAATCCCTGGGTACCACTGCACTACAATTCCTATGTGCATTTTTAATTTTTTTCTCAAAATGATGCCAAACATCACAAACATTTCTGCTTCCCTGACATTTACCACACTAAATCTCTCATCGCAGAACTCTCTTTCTTACTGTTTGCTTTTATAATGAAAACACCATGAGCTTTAGATTCCAGATAAGATTGAGCTTAAATCCCTGCTTATTCATTACTTCCGGTTGGGAGGAGTGAGCCTTTGTGTCCTCACCTGTCAAATGTAGCCACTGTGAGGTAAGTGGGGTAAGAGAGAACTAAGAAAGAAGGAGCCATGCAGAGCGCTGGGGAACACCCTGAACAATGGGAAGGTCAGCAGGCTTAATCCCTTTGGTTTCTCTGCAGCAGCCAAAGAAATGTTCCCTATTGCTGTAGTTTTACGAGTTCTTTTCCCTTTGGGACTCCTCTGTCGTACACTCTCTGCCTCCATGATTCTGTTCTAAGCACATCAAAGGGAAAGAGATATTTTTCAGTTGGACAGCATACTACCTGGTGTTTTACATGTAGTAAACAATGGATCCTAATGTCTTTAATCCTAGTGTAGTAAGTTAGATCACTATATTTTGTTTTGTTTTGTTTTGTTTTGTTTTGTTTTGTTTTGTTCTGTTTTGATGCAGGGTCTCTCTATGCAGCTCAAACTTATAGTGATCCTCCTATCTCCATCTCCCCAGTGCTAGAATAACAGGCTTGTGCCACCATTCCCAGTTTTGGGGTGGCCCGGCACATAGTACCAGGGCTTTCACTTATGCTTCCAGACAGGCATTTAGGCCACTGAGCTATCTCCCTAGCCCTCACTGGTCACTTTATCCACACCATTCTTGAGGTTGTCTCCTTTCCCTGTAAGTTCTCCCCAAATACCATGAATACTGAGGGCTGAGTCAAGAGTCATGGAAGGAAACAGAAATCAACTCAAGCCAACTGATAATTTGACAAAAGAACACTTTCAGAGACCAGACTATGTTAGACATATGGGCAGAACTAATGAAACCAACAAGGCACATTGAGGCACACAGAGAAGAGCTATGGCAGAAAGTCACTACACCGCTCAGGAGCTGAGAAGACAAGAACCAAACGAAAAGTAGGAGCTGTGGCCATGAAAACACATGGGATTAAACTGCAGAGATGATTTAGGGTTCTTGCTGTAGTCTTTCAAGTGTTGTGTAAGAATGAATTTATAAACTGAGAGAGAGGCAGAGTAGGTGAAAGATGAGAATGCTGCAGACAGAAACTGCTCTTTTACCCTGGGGAACGGCAAGATCCCCCTGGTCTCACCAGGGCATCATTAAATGCATGGTTCTCAGATGGTTCTGGACACCCAGAGGCTTCTCCCATAGAGCTCCTGTAGTGATTGTACTTCTTTCATCAGGATTTGTTCTATTTTCAGTTTTAATGGTCTGGTCTCAATGCTTTCACTTTGGAAACAACCTCTAATTCTTTCAAGAAGTGTAAATTAGCATTCTGAAATAGGAAGAATCCAAGTAAAGCAAAAAGCCTTACTGCTGTATGTCTTCGTTGGAGGGCTTGGCATGAAATTACAGAATTTTCCACCACCTGTGTAAGGAAATGAGCAAGTGATGAGCATAACACTTATGGCAGCCTTAAAATTGGATTATTTTCCTCCTTTAAAACAGAGCTGGTAGTACAGCGTTAGCTTTCTGGGGGAATGCCGGCAATTTGTTTATTTCCCCACTACCTCCTCTTCCTGTCACCCGAGCAGTTGTTGAATAGATTGTGATCACATATGTGGTAAATGTACGTATCTTTCCAGAAGTATTAGGGCAGTGTTTTGTTTTTTTTTTTTTTAGTTCAGGAAATGCAAGATGAAAACTATTACAATTTCCAGAAAAATTAGAATATATGTCAGTTTTGAAAAATTCTGGTACAAACAGATGTTTTGGTGGTGATTGTTTTCTGTTTGGGAGCTTTGTGGGTGGAGCAATATCCACGTAACTCACTATGCTATGACCACAGGATTGAAGGAAAATGAAGAAATTTCATGAAAATTATTGTAACATTGGATTGAGAAATGGAAACCTTAATGCTAAGTATCACTATAATTTCTTTTAATATAAGGTTACCAATAAAGTCTCATTAATTTAAGTATCTTTCTGTTATTAAGTACCTACTGTGTTCTAGGCATGAACCCACAGGAAATAAGGTCAATAAGACTTTCTTACTTTCCATCATTTAGTTGTCCAACAAAATTGAAAGCTATATAGCACAACACATCTTGGCTTATAAAATGATTCTCTCAACCCATGACTTCATCAGGAACTGTAAGGAAGAACACTTTAGGATACTCACTGGATAGGTGTCTAGTAAGGGCTTAGAGCTTAGAATGACATTCAGAGTCTAAGGGTTGAAAATCTCTGACTCCACAATGTTCACTCATAAAATGATTGCTCACATGATGATTAATTTTGCTAAAATATATCATTGCATTAAGCTGTAGGTGGGTGTCAACACACGTTTTTAAATGATACATCTGGTTTCATGGTTGACTGAACAGGACAAGAACAAAATCAACATACATTCTGCCTGCTGATATAAGAGCTTCATATGTCTTCTGAATAGACGGACAGCATGTCATGAAATTCCAGTGTCAATTTCAGATGAAGAATCCCAGGCATGTTTGTTACAACAGCCTGACATCATTGGCATGAGTTTATTGGTTCTCAAGGTGAGCACTTTGAAAGACAGCACTAATTTGGATAAATAGATAAATTCTGAGAACTAGCCATATAGCTCAGCAGACTAAAGTGCCTGCTTAGGCAGACACAGGGACTGGGGCTTGATCCTTGGTGTACTGTGCTGTCCCTGCCCCCCAGGTACACTGAGATGGGGATGAGACTGGGCATGGTGGCACATACCTGTAATCCCAGTGCTTGGGAGGCTGAAAATGGGAGGATCACTACAAGTCCAATCTGTGTAGTGAGACCCTGTACTAAATACATTTAAAAAATAGATAAATTCTCATGTATTTCCTGAAAACACAGCTTCATAACTATATAATACCCCTTTATATGTAAGTTTGAAGATCTATAGCAATATAATATGATAATTCAAATATCATAGGATTTTTTCACAATGTGCCGAATGCCCAAGACACAGTGTTACATAGTAGCTAACCTCCAAGATGGACTAGTTACTTCTTTGCATGTATTCCATGTTATCATCTCCAACCTGGTTCATATTTTGGTAATATGATCAACATAAGAGCAGCAGAAGCAGCAGACATAATGACTGTCACAGTGAGATTATATTATAAAAGATATGTAGCTTAGTATTCCTATTCAATCAGGTGTATACTCAAAAACTTTATACCTATCATGTACCACTAGAATAAGACTTTCTAGATGCAAAACCTTGGCTACAACAATTTATAATTTCACCTGTTTCTTCAAACAAGGTAATGGTGTAGTAAAGCAAAAACTCATTGTGTGAAATCCAGATTCCTATTTTTAAATATATGTTTCAGATATAAGGGTTAAAGAAAATGAACTGAATATTAGTGTTAGATTTCTGAAGGTTAACATCTATTTCCAAAACCTGGTTATGTTGAACATATCTAACTCATATCAATATAAATATCTAGCATGGCCAACCAAATAGTTCAGCAGATTAAAGAGCCTGCAAGCAGGCACAGGGGCCAGGGGTTCTCTCCCTGGGTCTGCAGTGCCAACCCTGCTGCCAGGGCACACTGAGATAGCAGTTGAGACTGGGCATGGTACTGCATGCTGCAATCCCAGCTCTTGGGAGGCTGTAAACAGGCAGATCACTACAAGTCTGATCTAGTAATGAGACCCTGAATACTCTGAAGATCCTTCCCTAAAATACAAAAAAAAAAAAAAAAATCTAACAAAACAAATCCATTTATAATTTTAATCTTGTCTACTACAACATTTATGAGACATAATAAAAATAACATTTTTGTTATTCTCTGGCTGTTACTAGGCAGTGAACAGAAATAAAAGCTAGATAGTGTTTCAGATCATTCAAATAATGTGAAACAGAGGAAAAAATTTCTACCGAACACCCCAGAGATTTTGTGAACTTTATTAAATCAACTGAATAATTCAGCTCCTACATAAGCACAAGTTCCTTTAACTACATTCTGTGTGTATTAATTTGTCCTCTTACAAGCTTATAGCCATGCATATGGGTGTGGTTACTTCTCACCAAAGGCCCTAAGGTAGACCAGAACTATCCACAGCAGTATTGAAAGTCAGAAAATTAAACAGAGAAAGAGGATTGATTGCATAGATAATTCCAGAAAGATGAGAAGTAGCTTCTGATATTTCATTTTTTTTTGCCTTCATACATTCAGCTCCTCCTAGGTCATAGATATTATTATGAGAGCCAAAGCTATGGCAACAAGCAAGACAGGAACTTATGGAGTTTATATTCTGGCAGAAAAGGGAAAACAATAGAACACATAAATAAACATGATTACATTACACCACACTAAATGCTGTGAAGAAAATAGGACAATAAATGTGACAGAGGAATAATTAAAAGATGTTTTGGATATGGTAACCAAGCAGTTTTATACATGGGATTCAGGACTAATGATGGGAAAGAGGCAACCTTGACTCTTCGGAAGGGATTTGGTTCTGCAAAGAAGGGGTAGCGCAAATACTCAAAAGGAGGTGCAAACTCTGCATACTGAATTAAATTTTAATGCATAAAAACATATTTCCTGATATAGTCTGAGGAAAAATGTTAGTTTAAAAGCTAAATAAAGCATCATATAAGCTTTTGAAGAAACAGGTTATCTCATAGAAAAGCTATTGAGGATGGCTCCAAAGGCTATATTTATGGACTGAAGGTTAATAGACCATGCACTATTCTGAAGCGGTTTTAAAAAAAAAAAATCACTCCTCCGTAAAGACAAAGAAAGCTAGTCTTAGAATTGGAGAATCCAGAAAGCTTCTCATCTACACCTTCTTTCTTAACAAAACTGTTCAAGGAAGTGCCTGCTAAAATAATAAATGAATCAGAATAAAGAGCTCAAGGTCTAGAAAGATGTGATACAGAAGAAGAGTTTATGGGGGAGGTTTCAGACATAAATTTTTACTTTGCTCAAATATATATTGCATTAGTCATCTCTCTATTACTGGGACAAGATGCATGACATACAAAACTTGCAGAAGAAAAGTTTATTTTAGCTCATGATTTTAGAGATTTTAGGCCATGATCAGATGGTTTAATTGCTGAGGGCATGAAGTAAGGCATAATAGCAAGGGGAAAGTGATGGAGAAAAGTTGCTTGCCTCATGGCACCCAGAAAGCAAAGAAAGCAAGAGGCTAAGAAAGGCTTGAAAAGATTGGACCTTTGACCTACCTCTGCCAAGCAGTGCCCACCCTTGCCCACTCAGAAATGAGGATGAGCAACATCGCAATCCAATCACTTCTCTGGCCATCTATTAGCCCAACCCAGTGGACAATCAAGACTAACCACCATGATATGATTTGTAAACATATACCTACTATTAGAACAGATTTAGAATTCACAATTTCCAAACATCTCAAGAAAGGAGAAAAGAGTAAAGAAAGTACAAATATATTTAAACACTGTGACATTTTGGAAAAGGTAAAACTATAGAGACAATAAAAAATAAATAAATAGATAATCAGCGGTTGCCAGTGGCTGGTGTAAGTGGGAGAAATAAGGGATGCCTACATGAACACAGAGGGTTTTTAAGGTAGGAACAAGATTCTGTAAGAGCCCAGTGGAGAATATAGCACAGTATATGTTTATCAAGAACCACAGAACAGTGAGCTTTAGACTGTGGCTTTCAGTTAATAATGGTGTATCAATATTTATTCATCAGTTGTAACAGACACGGTGCACCAACACAAGACATCACACTTTGTGAACTGCGTGTGGAGAAAGAGGGTGAAGGAGAACAGACGTGCAGGAAGGGGTATGAGTGGGTACAGAGGAGCTCTCTGGACTTTTGCTCATTTTTCTTGTAAATTTTAAAGTGTACTTAAAAGTAAAGTTTGTTAAAAGTGGAATGAGGCTTTCAAAGGGAAGAAGGAATTCCATCTGTGGACAGTACCTCAGAGACACTCCTAGTTGTTCCAATTTACCCTTCTTGGTGGCCATACAGGTCTAGACTGGCTAAACCAACTCTGCCCGCTATGATCATAAAGCTGTTAGATGATTCTTGGCAACAAATATGTACTCCTACTGGTTTCTTTTCAGTTGAACTCTGACTGATAAAATAGGTAATAAATTTTAAAAATTTGTCTGGAGATTTCATTAAAAATATAAAATGTTTCTGAGAGCAGGTAAAAATATACATCAAATTTCCATACTGAAAATTTAGTGTATTCCATAATGATGCAATTCAAAATGAAACTCTGAAAAGACTTCTAGGGAAATTTGACAAGTTTTTTCCCCCTGATAAACAGAAAAGTCTATGAGGGAAGTTAGCTTATCCAATAGTAAAATATGTCATAAAACTACAACAATTTAAAAAAGGTAAAGTTAGAGGAACAAATAAATTTTAAAAACAACAGAATAAGCTGGGAAAAACATGCATGTGAAAATAAAATTGGGTACATAATAAGTAGGACACTCAAGCCAGGCATGGTGGCACAAGTCTGTAATCCCAGCACTTGGGTGGCTACAGCAGGAAGATTGCTATGAGTTCAAAGCCAGCTTGGACTATATAGTGAGATCATAAAAGAAAAAAATATGTAAGAGGGGGCCAGGGAGATAGCTCAGGGGCACAAGTACCTGCCAGGCAAGTGCAAGGTCCTGAGTTCCATCCCTGGTTCTGGAAAAGAAAAAAAAAAAGAAAGAAAGAAAGAAAGAAAGAAAGAAAGAAAGAAAGAAAGAAAGAAAGAAAGAAAGAAAAAAGTGAGATCACATCTCAAACTCCATCCTCCCCCATAAACAGTAGGGCATTCAAAGCAGTACAGGTAAGATGATGTAACGTATATCTCTTTTTGAAAAATCATTCACCTAGTTCATGATTTTGTTATATGAGACACGTGCACTGGATGGATATGGGGTCTGGGCTGGGCCTGGCTAACCTAGGCTGAGCTCTCTATGTATCTATAGTCAGCCAGCCTCTTGGAGCTGACTTGTTTTAAATGGCCTCACCCAGCTATCTCCTGATTATTCAAGAGAAACGCTGGAGACTTGACCATTTGTGTCTCATCCCCCAGGATGCTAACCTGAGGCCATTTATATGGTGGCAAATAAGAGAGCCCCAGCTTATAAGCACTTTTCAAGTGTCTGCATCATGTTAGCTACTGTCCCATGGGCCAAGACAAGTTACACAAACAAGCTCAGCACATGCTATAGCTTGGGAACAGTTTAGACATGTCACCCCAGGCTTCCTATGTGGAAAGTTAATTTTTGTTGTGAGGTATGAAAATGGTGGCAACCAGCCAAGTTTTATCTCTTTGACTGAATTAGAAGTTCCTTGCACTTTTAGATTTCATTTCATTTTAATTAGATTTATATGATTTAATTCTGTACTGAAAACCAAGTAAATGTTTACCAAATAAATGTTTGTTTTCCACAAAATCAAAACCAAGGAGACTGTGGAAGTCAGTAAATAAGATTTTATGAGATAATTGAGCTGACTGCAAATATTTCCTATTTTAAGGACTACGTAGTTCAGTCCCTTTAACCTACCATAAGTGAGGATGCTGAATGGCATGACGTTAGGATAAATGAAGACCAAATTTCAGAAAGGGCATTAGAAAGGAAAAAAGAGAGGGGAAAAAAGTAATGGGGAAAAATCATGTATGTATATATTGAGGATAGCTGAAATGATTGTAGTACTAATTTGCATCAGTTTTTTGAAAGTAGCAGTAAATGTTTAAAATTTTCATTTTGACTAACTCTGTGTGCTAATATCAATAGTCTGAGTTATATTGGGCCATGGAGATGGCTCGATTTGCCTGGCAAACATAAGGTCCTAAGTTCAATCCCCAGTACAAAACAAACAATTGTCTTATATAGCACAGTGTTCCTGTGTTTGAAAGAACCAACTGATTTACAGACATTACGCAACACTCTATTTGTCTTTTATGTGGATTCTTTAGAAAATGACCTTGGCATCTGAGATCTAATTCAAGTATTTGTGGAAACATTAGAAAAATGTTTTGGAAATGTCTGTGAACTGGATTTAATTTTCCATGTAGACTAGGTTCACAATATTCTTGCAGAAATAGTGACGGGAGGAATGGTACTGGAGACCGGTATGAATGAAATTGTTACACAAATTGATGCACAAAATAAACTGGAGAAGTGTGAGGTTGGCTTAGCAGGAGCTCCAGCCCATGCTGTGTCAGCTGTAAAGAATATGAATCTTCCTGAGATCCCAAGAAATATTAACATTGGTGACATCAGGATGAAAGTGCCAACTCTGCCCTCTTTTTTTTTTTTTTTTTTTTTTTTTTTTTTTTTTTTTTTTTTTTTTTGTCTTTTTGAGACAGGGTCTCATTATGCAGTTCAGGCTAACCTTGAGCTCACTTTTGTAGCCCAGGTTGGTCTCGAACTTGCACCAATCCACCTGCCTCAGCCTCCTGAGTGCTGGGATTACAGGGGCGCACCACCATGCCCGGCCTTCCTACCCTCTTTCAAAGAAAACATTAAAAAAGCCACTCTCAGGTAAAGTCCAAGGGCATAAGTCATCTAAGTTCACCATACAGTTGTTTACTAAAAATAGAGGAGAGTCTTAATTTTTTGCTCTTGAATTTAAGTCAAGGTACTGTATAGAAGTTGTGTAATATCAGTATGAAAGTTCAGTGCTGCTTTTCCTGTTCGGTTATTTTAAAGAAATTGTACAGTTCCATTGTGATTTTGTTGGTTGCTGTTTTCTAAATTGCATTCCTATGCCCACCTAAGCCATGCATCTATGTATTAGCTATTGCAGTACTTCAAAAGTGAGGTATTTCTTTAATTATGCACAACTCAAAATGTTGGTATTCTGTATAGATCACAAATCAATGTTCCTTAATTTTTTTCTGCTACTTGCCACAATTGTGAAAGAACCAAGTATGTGTTGCATGAAAACATGATGACCTTCTCCTCTTAGTTTAAATAAACTCCAAAGTAACTAGGAAAGAAACGTACAATAGATTTTGTTAAATGAGAGCTCAAAAGGTAACAACCAGGGTAGAGAAAAAGAAAAAGGAATATATATATATATATATATATATATATATATATATATATATAATGATAGCTAAGATAATTATACTACTAATTTCTATTAGTTCTTTGAAAAGAAAGGTTTGTACTTACATTGTTTGATCAAGTTTTCATGCCCATATCTTGTAATCTGAGCAACCACTTTGAAGATAATAACACAATGTATTAACCATTGTTTATCTACTATTACCTTGTTTCTGATATATATTTTCTATCATTATTTTTATTGTTTTTCCTTTTTAAATTAAAAACTCAGAATATGTTGCTCAAAATTTATTATTTACTTATCATTGTTATTGTGATTGCATTTGGTACAGAGTCTCACTACGCCACTCAGACTCTTAGTGCTTCTCTTGTTTTCAGCCTCCCCAGGGCTGGGATTACAGCATGCACCACCATGCCCAGTCTCAGTAGCCAGGTCAGCGCAATCTAGAACAGGGCTCATATGGCATGTGGTGCTGGGAATGGAACCCTGGTCCCTGCACTTGCCTAAGCAGGCACTTAATCAGCTGAGCTATCTTACTAGCCCACAAATTTATATTTAACATTTTCCCTTTACAGTTTAGTGCATTGTAGGCTGAAAGTCAGAAAAATTCAAGTTTTATTCAACAAGAAACCGAAAGATGAACTTTCCAAGAAAAGCCAAGACGTCTTCTAAGCTAACTCACAATGATAATAACCAGTGATTGTTATTGAGTTGAAGGAAAGCAGTCCTGACAGGGGCCCCCAAACTGCCCTGTGGCCCCTGCTCACAACCGCTGAATCCTCACAGAGGCAGCTGAGGCCTCAGACATGTAAGCCCAGTTCAAGTGGAAGGAGAGCCAAGGATGCGAGCCCCACAGCATCCACACGAAGGTGCATCTGTGAAAACGCAGTGTCCTGAAAGGTTCTTCAGAGATGCACCATATCTTCCTCAGGCTTTTGGGAACCTAATGAGATTAGTTGTGTAAAACTAGAAGGATGAGGAAAAAATCTAAGCAGACAAAAAGTCACATTTAAGGATAGCTTAAAGCACAGGACTAAAGAAAATAGGGCAAAGTGGTCCAGGGTTCCTAAAGTAAAGGAGGATGAACCAAACATCATGAAAGGGGGAAAAAAAATAAAATTTCAGGAAAGGAAACAAGGATAAATTTTCTACTGTGTCAAATTATCAACAGCAATAGATTCACTTCAATTGGTGTCAACTAGAAGGATTGTCTCCTGATGGACTGATGTGACCTTTTCGTGACTTGCGTGACCTCCTTCAATTCCCCTGCAAACACAATAAAAATGAAACCTATGGGAACAGAGAGTATTGCATCAAGGTAAATTTCTCCTCACGAGGACAATGAACTTGGGAAAGTTGCCTCTTCAGGATGCGGAGGTGGAGCCTCGTTGCCAGGGAGACAAAGCGATATCAGCGAAGAGCCCTCCCTGATCAGCGTAGGAAAGTGCTATTGTGATGTGGTGCTGCCCACACCAACACTTCCAGCCAGGCAACCTAGGCATAAATTACTCGGGTTGAGGAGTCTTCATAGCACCTGTTTAACTGTCTAGTCCCTCCTACATACACTTAAGCACCTGTCATCTGTAGTCAGCGCTGATGAGGGGAAATCTTTAATGCTCTCCTGGTTTCCATGGGGAAGGATTTTTCCCAAGCTTCTTTTCACCATTTATGCTGTCCCTAGAAAGCTAGTGAGACTCAACTGGATGCTACATAAGCAAAGTACTTATAACTGTCTATATTTTAATTTCACCCCCTCCTTTCTCTCAGAGGGAGCTTGCCCTTTAAGAATTTCTTTTTCCTGGGCTAGGGAGATAGCTCTGCAGTCTAAGTGCCTGCCTGGTAGATGCAAGGACCTGGATTCAATCACCAGTACTGCACACCTTGCCGACCCCAGAACTCTGGGCACGCTGTGCCAGCCACCAAAACCAGATGTGGTGGCACATGCCTGCGCTTCCAGTGCTAGAGAGGTTGAGACAGGAGGATCACTACGAGTCCAAGCTGTGTAGTGAGACTGTGTACCAAATTAATAAATAGAATTTTTTAAAAAAATTCTTTTCTCAGCTGGGTGTGGTGCCGCATGCCTGTAATCCCAGCACTTGGGAAGCTGAGACAGGATGATCAGTGTGAGTTCGAGACCAGCCTGGGCTACAAAAGTGAGTTCAAGGCCAACCTGAACTGCACAGCAAGACCCTGTCTCAAAAAAGACAAAAAAAAAAAAAAAAAAAAATTCCTTTTCTCCTTTTCTATTCCTTCCCTTAGTATTTACTCTGGGAGAACTCATCAGTAGAGAGGACAGCCTAGACCATATTGCCTAGATTTGGCAATCCTCTAGTTTGGTTAGGACAACTATTAGGCTCCCCTTGAATCCAGTCCAACATCCTGGCCTCTATTTTGTCATAAGCAGGAAAGCAGGGAATATTTTTTAAAATCTTATTCAAAAAAAAAAAAAAAAAAAAAAAAAAAAAATATATATATATATATATATATATATATATATAATTATTAAGAGATTGAGTGGAGAAAAGAGATGCAATCAATTGAAACTCTTCAGATATCTAAGAAGTGTAATATAAATTTCCTTTAACCCTATCCTAAATACTGCATGATTTAAAAGGTCTTTATATCTCTCTGAGGCCCATGGACACTTTGGAAAAGTATGGAAATCTCTGTGGGTAAGTGTATTTTTTTTTGTACTTGAAAAATATTTTAAAACAAGTCTTAGAGCTGGGTGTGGTGGCTCACGCCTGTAATCCCAGCACTTGGGAGGCTGAGGCAGGAGAATTGGTGCGAGTTCGAGACCAGCCTGGGCTACAAAAGTGAGCTCAGGACCAGCCTCAACTGCATAGCAAGACCCTGTCTCAAAAAGACAAAATAAATAAATAAATAAATAAATAAAATAAAATAAAATAAAACAAGTCTTAATTATTACAGGAAAAAAGAACTACAAGTATTTTCAGCAAACCTGCAAGTTTAGATTATTCTAATCACTGCCAAGCTCCAAATGTATGTAAAATTTAAATTTCATCTATTTGCTCATTTATAAACATAAAGCCTAACTGCACACTACATACAAAAAAACCCTTCTTTCTTATATTCAAGCTATAGCAGTCAGTTCATTTAGTTTCATTTTTAGTGATAGCTCTTTGGCCAGCTCATTAATATACTCAGGATAAATAAATTACAGAATTTTTCCTTGAGACTTAGGTGTTTGTGGGATTTTGGCTGTGTTGTGAGGAAAGACCAGATCCTGAGTGGCTGGCTGCAAACTAAAACTTTAAGCATACAGACTGGAAAAATAAAGGATTTCTGATTTTTTGATAGAATTAACACAGAACCTTTCCTCTATTAATACATACTTAAGGGGCCCAGTGAGATGGCTCAGTGGTCTAAAGCGCCTGGTTGGGGAAGCTTGGGTGGCTTCAGGGACCGCGGTTCGATCCCCAGCACCACATGCTGCGCCAGCTCTGCCCTCAGGGCGGGCTGAGCCGGCCATAAAAATGAGTGAATAAACAAAGGTTCTGAAACAAGAAAATAAATAAATAAATAAATAAACATACTTAAAATTTAGAGTAAAACATAATTGTGTGTGCATGTAAAAATGTAAAAATAGTTCAAAATGAGACCACTAACATATCACTGATCTTCACTACAGGCAACCAAGACTTCACATTGGAGAAGTTAGCATAGAAAGTTATCCTCAACCCAGCCAGTTGCGAGGCTAAAGCAAGAGGATCCCATGAGCTCAGGAGTCGAGGATCAACCTGGCAATGAAGGGAAGAGCAGATCCAAACAGTTTTCTCAAACCAGAAACAATTCAGGCCTGCTCATTAGGACAAAACTCTACATCACTCATTGAACCCACATAAAAAGCAAAGCTTTCTTTAAAAAAAAAAAAAAAAAAAAAAATCATACACAACACAAAGAAGGAATCCACAGTGGGAAGGAGACCGGAGATATGACCAACAGGAAGATTAATACCTCCAGGAATCCCTAGCCTAAGAAAGATCATACAATCTTAGTCACTTTTCTCATTGTACATACCCAACACTCACAACTTAGCTGGCGAGGTGTGTTTGGCTCATACAGAAAGAGCATGGCTGGCCAAGGGGTGTGGCAAAGGGGAGTGCTCGTGCCATGGTTCCCAGGAAGCCGAGAGTAAAGGGTGGAGCCATGGAGGGAGATGCACCCTTCCACCTCACACTGCAGCGACCCATCCCTCCCACCAGGGCCCAGCTCTTAGCAGGAAAAGTCAGCTATAAATGCATCAGTGGCCTAACCCACTAGTGAACACTGAGCCCCACTACCCAATCACCACCCAAAGGGCTTGGAGAAACATCTAGGTAGAAACCATCATACAGTCTGTTTGGAATTATTCAAGGAAGGGTAGTAAAAGCTAACATTTATTTAGTGCTTGGTTTAAAAATATAATCACTAGGCAGATAGTACTGGTTGCCTTCACCTGATTAAAGCCACCTTGAAAGCCATCTGGGAAGCATAAACTGATTGATTGATTGATTAATTGATTCATTGACTGATTGATTGATTTTTACTCACATCTCTAGGGAAGAAATTCCCTGATCATCTTAATTATCTGAGAATGGCTAGGACATCATGGCGGAGTGGCTGCTGCGGCTATCCAACACACCCCTCCCCCCATTCTTTAAAGTAGGTATCAGCTATCCAGGGCCATGGGTTTACTTTGGCATGCTGCGCATCCACACAACACTCTGCGATCACCGTCCTCCTGTCCCTCTTCTCCCCACCCACCTCGTCTTCTCTAATAGTCTCCCTTTTACTTTTTTTTTTTTTCTTGTTTCAGAACTTTTGTTTATTTATTTATTTTTATGGCCCGCTCAGCCTGCCCTGAGGGCAGGGCTGGTGCAGCATGTGGTGCCAGGGATCGAACCACGTCCCTGCAGCTGCCTAAGCCTTCCTAAGCAGGCACTTTAGACCACTGAGCCATCCTGCCAGGCCCTCCCTTTTACTTTCATGTAATCTCTCTTTACATTTCTTGTTTCTAGATTCCTCTTATGAGAGAAAATGTGCAGAGCATGACTTGCTGAGTCTGGCTCATGATACTTCGTACAATGGCCTCCCATTCTAGCCATTTTCCTGCAGATGCTGTACCGTAGCATTTTTTTTACACAGCAAAATAAAATGACTTTAACAGCAGTAGGAGAAAACCAAACATAGGAGGCATGTGTTAACTGGCACAGGCTTTCAGCACCCCAAAAAGTAGAAAACATGTATTGAAGACATAATACTAAAAAAATTATAAGGAAGATATAATGGTCCTGAGCCTGTGCATATCTAAGATAGTCCCTCAAATTTTCAATACAAAAATTCCCAGAATTATGAAAAGAGATTGATCAATCTGTATTTCAGAAATTAAACACACTTCTCTCAACAACACATAAAGCAAACAATGATTATATATATATATACATATATATATGAATAAAAAACACTAACTGAACAACTCTGTATTGACCCTCTATGTAGAATAATCTAAGTTCTCCCCTTGCCTCATAGAGAACTTTCCTGAGAGAACGCTGAAAAGCTAGTGCACTCCACAGTGATCCACAAATGACGCCAACATTTCCTTTGTGCTTGAGACAAAGAAAGGATAGAAGTCTGCTAAAGGTTTAAGGCGCAACCTTGAAAAGCCCAAAGCCTAGACTATTCTATAATGAAAACACAATAATCCCAGTGTTTGTAAAAGGTGGCTGCCCAGATGCCAGGGAACTAAGATTCCGGACTCTTCCCAGAGGATGACAGGCACCAGAGAGGGCAGTGGGGCCCAGGTTGACTGGTTCTGGCTTAAGGTTGTTTCCTTACAGGGGACATCTTGGGAGACTTGGGAAGTCAAGTGTCTTAGTTACTTTTTACTCATTGCTGAGACAAATACCCAACACTCAAAATGAAGGAAGGAAAGGTTTATTTAGCTCACAGTTACTGGAGGTTTCAGTCCATATTCTGCTGACCCAAGGCTGTGTGGAGCAGGACAGAGAGCATCCAGTTCATGGCAGCAGAACAGCAACAAAACAGTGGCAGAGGCAGCCAATCAATTAGGGGAGCAGAACAACAGCTCTAGTCTGTCTCTCTGTCTCTGTCTCTCTTTAAATTACATCAGGCTCTCTGCCTTAGCCTATTGTCTCAGGCCACACCCATAGTCTCAGCACTACTCAGACCATAATCCCAACAGTAGTGAAACACATAATCCCAGTGGATCATCATTCAAGTCTCAAACTCTAAAAGTCTCCGCCCATGACTCCATGAGGCTTTGGGGGGACAACTAGACATAAACCATAGCATTAAGCCAGGCTGAGGTTGGTCCCCTAGATATAGCTGATACTTCTGGCAAAGGAGAGTTTAAAACTTTCATGGATCCAGTAGAGGGGTCTGTCCCCACTTTTTTTCCCTAATCAGCTCTTTAGGGAACAACAGACCCTCACATGGTGGCAGTTTTGGTATTCAGCATACCATGGTGTGGTGTTCCTCTCTTCCCTAGTTCACCCCCACTAACCTACTCACTGCACCCTAGATCTTAAACATCTGCCACAGGTCCGTGTGTTAAAGCTTTGGTCTACAGCCTGTAGTGCTATTGGGAGAGAGTAGAACTTTAAGACTTAAGGCCTCTTGGAAGGCAGGCAGGCCTTTGGGAACAAGACTTGGAAGGGGACATGGGGACTCTGGTTCCTTCTTTGTCCCCTTACTTGCCATCCCTCTCTGCTGTATACTCCTGCCATAGCATACAGGTCCAGAATCAAGCCCAGGGCCACAAAGTCAAGCCACCACAGGCTAAAGCATGGAAAACTGTGAGCCAAAATAGAAGCTTCCTCTTCATGCATTGATTTTTCTCAGGTATCTTGTCCCAGTGATGGAAAGCTGCCACACGCCCAGAGGACCTCACTGTACAGACAGGAAGATGGTGCTTGTGGTCTGCAATAGCAGTCTCTAAATACACACTGACCCTAATAACTCGATGTGTTGAGTCTGTTGTTAAGGATGCCAGTGGTGAAAGGAGGTGCCAAAGGTTTCCAGACAGGGGTACGGAATGCTGTAGCACGGGGTCTCCACCTCCACACAGACAGAGCTCTAAGTGGCTGGACCGAATTTCCAGAGCTCTCTGAGGGGTTTACTGACCCACCAAAACTGAAACTCCAGGCTCTCAAAGCCACTTCCTCATGTCACACTGCTGTCTTTTCCTGTTTTTCCAGTCCAGCTAATCGTGTCAAGATTTTTTTGGAAACAGTCTCCAGCATGCAGCATGCAAAGGTTTTAAATAATTAAGGGTGGTGTTTATACAGTGCCATGACATGGCAAACTATACTGAAACCATTTCCCCATATGCAAAAGAAAGAGCTGCAAATTCCCACTGTCAGGATGAATATCTTGCCTACATTTGTAGGGAATATTCATCAAAGTTAGACATATTTTGAGTGAAGCTTATTGTTTTATTTTTGCTTTCTTTTTCAATTTTAGCACTTCAAAAAAATATAATATGAAAAAAGAAAAAGAAAGAAAGAAAGAAAGAAGAAAGAAAGAAAGAAAGAAAGAAAGAAAGAAAGAAAGAAAGAAAGAAAGAAAGAAAGAAAGAAAGAAAAAGAATCAGACACCAAACCAATCCACCAATCCAGAACTGACATATTTCTGTCAGGGTCTTAAAACATGTTTATTTATAATTTCATTAACAGTAGAAATAAATTTCTTTTGCAAGAACTAATCCATTTATTTCTTCCTATAAAGAGCTAGACTAGACATATTTGTTATAGCAGATGGTTTGTTCTGCTATATATTCATTTATCGTATGCTCATTTCTGCTATTTGTTCTTTTTATGCTCTGTAGCAGACTGGCAAACTGTCTATAAAGGGCCCGATAGTAAATATCCTCAACTTTATAGGCCACAGACTGCTACAACAACTGGCTCTGCCACTGTAGCCAGAGAGGAGCTATGGACGGTGGAAAGCAAGCGAGCATGGCTGGATTTGGTCCTGAGCTGGGTGCCACCTGGTCTCCGCCCAGCTGGACAAACCACACTGTATGGTGGTGGGGACAACTGGTGGTGGGGAACGTGGTCAGACCAGCTGATTCATGTTTCTGTATGTAAAATTCACACACTTTCCGTGTAACGTATTTGTGTGCCTTGTTTCACTAAAGAGAGTGACAGCCTTTCCGGTAATGGAGACAATAGATTTCTATTCTTTCTCCCAGAAATTCACATCAGGTAATATGTACCACAGGAAAGAGCAGAGGCCTGCCTTTCAAGTGGATCAGAATTCAATGTTTTTTCTTTTTCTTTTTTTTCTTTTTTGTTTTTTGTATTTGAAAAACAGATTTATTACTTTACAGAAAGGCACAGTCTCTATTTTCTACCTGAACACCCAACTGATAAGTTAATTTATTAGCCACCAGATTAACCAATGGCAATGGACATTTTTTAGTTTTTTGTTTTTTAATTGTATTACTTTTAATAAGAAATAGCAATGATAGAGTTGCACAGCACGTCCGTGGTACAGCCATATTAATTAGTAGAATGCATGTTGTTTTCTTCATAGTAGTTGTTCAGAATATGAGAGGCAGATATAATAACTTTTCTTTATTTATTTATGTTATGGCTGGCTTAGTCTGCCCTGGAGGGTGGGGCTGGAAAAGCATGTGGTGTCAGGGATCCAACTGCAGCCCCTGTGGTTACCTAAGCAGGCACTTTAGACCACTGAGCTATCTCACCGGCTCATGATAGCTTCTCTGAACACTACTGGTACAAGTATTTCTTCTCACTGAACTAAGACAAAGTAGTTGTGTGCATAGTCCAATAGTCCAGAACAGTAGTGGGTTAGAAAATACTGGTTCCATGTTAAGTCTAAGGCATTTGATATCCAGAAAGAGTGATGTTAAGCACAAATACCTATGTTATAGAGTAACAGTATCAATAAGCTTCTCTTCTGGAGGGTTAAGATCATAAGTTTGCAGACCAAAAAAATTAGAGAAAAAAGAAGGGCTACAAGGATTGCCAATATTTTAGCCCTCTCCTTTCAAGGTTAG